>SJYC01092249.1:0-40321 GCA_006408675.1 Madoqua kirkii | reverse complement strand
ATGACTCTGCTGAGAATAACCTAACAAGTATAATAAAACCTAGAAAAGAGTCTAAAAAATTCTACATTTGTTCAAACCCATAGAATGTACAATACCAAGAATGAATTATAATATAAACTCTGGACTTTAGGTGAATATGTTGTGTTAATGTAGGCTTATTAATTGTTACAAATGTACCAGTCTGGTGGGGAATGCTGATATGATGGAGGATACATATGTATGGAACAAGGGATAAATGAGAAATCTATATTCCTTTCCTTAATTTTGCTGTGACTGATCTTCAAAAAGTCTTAATATAAAACACACCAAAAAACCCTACTGCAAACATGCTGCTTTTTCCTAAGGGCAGAGACTTGATCCCAAGCATAGAGTCTCAAGCCCCAGAGGTTTATTTTCAGACCCTGAAATCAAATGAAATTTGCTTGGCTAAATTTCAAAATTTATTGGGAATGATTGACTTATTTTCCTTCTATTGAAGGAAAATTCTGGTCCCCTTTTTGAACCAGAATGTCTATAGTTGATATCCTATTCATTGTATTATGGAAGCAGATAACTTGTTTCTTCAGTTCTACAGGTTTAAACAAGGAGGGAAATTGTGGCCCTGAATGGATAATATCCATAACTTTACCCAACCATACCGATTGAATAAGTAAAGTGCCTTGCTCAGTTCCTGGCTCACAGCAAGTGCTTGGTAATCTTACCTGGTGTTAATGTTGCTCTTGTTGTGAAATCACACTGGCAGGCTACAATCCCTGGGTTGCAAAGAATTGGACACAACTAAGCGACTAACAATTTCAGCATTGGGGTGAGAGTTGTGGAGTCCTCTGATCTTAAGAAAGTGCATCTGATTCAATGTTTACTTGTAATAAGCATCAAAAGTCACAAAAACCAAATATTTGCACATGAGTAAGTACTTCCTGATATTGTTGGATTTTTGCAGGCTACTGAGAATGCCAGGGAACCCTCAGGCTTCCCTGTCATTTTGGCTAGAAATGTACTCTGGGGTTGTTATTGTAGAGTGTCGTTGTTTATTCCCTGCACTAGTGTGGTTGAACATTACCATTCCTCTATCATTATCCCTTAATCATCATTGTTATCCTCATAATTGCTTTGTGAGAAAAGCAAATTCCCATTATTTTACTGAGACATTATTGGATATTGACATTTAAGGACTTTCAGCAGTGAAGACAATAATGTAATATCTTATGAAAATGAATTGGTCCTTTATGTTGCTCCTTATAATATTTCATGTTCCAGTTTTAAAGTTATGTTTCTATGTTGTTTCAGGAGGTTTGAGAACTCTATTATCATAATTTCTTTAACTCCCTTTGGAATCATAGCTTCAGGTCATAGTTACTATCCTCTTACTTGATGTTCTTCCTGGGAGGCTAGTCTTTGTCCTATACTGAATGACAGCAGGCACCAGCTATGTACAGTCCATAGCAATAGAGGCTACTACAGCTGTTTGGTTTTCTATTCCTTTCCCTTCCATCACATCAGCAAGCATAAATATCCCCTATAATCATTTAACTATGTCTGTTATCAAAGTTATTCAATGATGAAATAATGAGCCTTTCCATTTATGTTTTTCCAATGTTTTAAGCCTATTTCTATTATTGCACTGTGATCCTGGGCTGAAACTAAGTTTTCAAGTTTATTTCCAGGCATCTATGGTATGTGTTGGAGACTCTTAGAACAAAGAGTCGCAAAAGGAGGCCTCTGTGGGAGATTCTGTGGGTTTGTATCAGTTTTCCTGAATTTGGTTTGATATACTTCTCTCTTCACTGTGCTCTGAAACAAAGTGATGGTGCCTTGTACATGGCTGAGAAGGACACCTGGAGAAGGGGGAGGACTTAAGCCCCCAGAAAGCCAGTGGATATATGTCTTGCTTCAGATAAAAGAAATGGTGATAACAGCTGAGAAATTATACAGCAATATTGATGGTGTGATAAAACAACTAATCTTGAATTTATTGAGAGGCTTCTAAGTACTTTACATGTGCAATAATCTTCCACGAGCCCAGTAATTAAGTGTTAGTATGAATCCAAATTGTAAGACGAGGATTGAGGCCCAGGTAAATCATGGAACTTGCACCAAATCACTCAGTGAGTAATGTTGGAGGCTCTTAGCCGTTGTGTATATAGCCTCCCTTTTGCTTGCTAGCACTGTGCCTCACTTACTGATGACAACTCATTCTATTTATGCGTGCGAGCGTCAGTCACCTCAGTCATGTCTGACTCTTTGTGACGCTATGGACTATAGTCTGCCAGACTCCTCTGCCAGGCTCCTCTGTCCGTGGGATTCTCCAGACAAGAATACTAGAGTGGGTTGCCACGTCTTCTTCCAGGGGATCTTCCCAATCCAGAGATCAAACCCAAGTCTCTTGTATCTCCTCAACTGGCAGGTGGGTTCTTCACCACTAACACCACCTGGGAAGCTCTGATGACAGTTTATTCTATTTATAAGAGTTGAGTCATTTGGAGTTGCAGAAAGATCAGCTGCTTTTTAGTCTGATAATTTCCAAAGAGTCTGTGGACCCAAACCAGAGTGAGAAGCCTTGAGGAGAGCAGTGCGCAAGGGGATGAGGGCGTCAGGGCCAAGTGGCCGTCATTCCACAGCAAGCATAGGTGGGTTCTTCACCACTAACACCACCTGGGAAGCTCTGATGACAGTTTATTCTATTTATAAGAGTTGAGTCATTTGGAGTTGCAGAAAGATCAGCTGCTTTTTAGTCTGATAATTTCCAAAGAGTCTGTGGACCCAAACCAGAGTGAGAAGCCTTGAGGAGAGCAGTGCGCAAGGGGATGAGGGCGTCAGGGCCAAGTGGCCGTCATTCCACAGCAAGCAACCTGAGTCAGACCAAGAGCAGTTTCTAATACGTGGGGAGAAAGAAGAAATCTGTTTTTTTTTTTTGTTGTTGTTGTTGTTGTTTTTAAATAGCTGATGATGTTCCCTGTGTGAAGAGAGTGACACACAGTTTCCACAGGATTAAAGCAATGGTTATCAATATTTTGGTGTGAGTAAGATGATCCTGACCAGGTTGTTGTTTTTCAGTCACTCAGTCATGTCTCTTTGCAGTTCCACAGACTGCGACATGCCAGGCTTCTCTGTCCTTCACTATCTTTCAGAGTTTGCTCAAATAAGTTGGTGATGCCATCTCATCCTCTGTCATTCCTGTCTCCTCCTGCCTTTGATCTTTCCTAGCATCAGGGTCTTTTTCAGTGAGTCAGCTCTTTGCATCAGGTGGCCAAAGTGTTAAAGCTTCAGCTTCAGTATCTTGTTCCTGTGAATATTCAGGGTTCATTTCTTTAGGATTGACTGGTTTGATTTCCTTGCTGTCCAAGGGACTCTCAAGAGTCTTCTCCAACATCACAGTTCAAACAAATCAATTCTTTGGCACTTAGCTTTCTTTATAGTCCATCTTTCGCATCCATACATGACTACTGGAAAAACCACAGCTTTCACTAGATGGATCTTTGTTGGCAAAGTATGCTTTTCCATCTAACTTCTCCATTCAGGAGCTTTCATTCTTACTGGCACTGGGGATGCATCCTACCTCCCCTCTCCCTACCTTTCCTTAGGTGCTCTATCAAAGGAAGAAATGAACTTTCTTTCCACTCCAGTCACATTTCACAGACTCTGTCATAGAGACCAGAAGCTGGCATGACCACAGCCCACAAAGCAAAGTCAAGAAGGGGGAACACTTTTGTTTTTCTTTTCAAAGGGTGCTTTTTGTAATAGATGGAAAAGATCTCTCTTGATGGAAAAATTTTGCAAGATATTTTACCTTCCACTCCAATTTTTTTTCCTGTATCAAATTTAGTAAAAAATTAGGACCGATAATTAAATAATACATTTATTATGCAATCTTGAGATGGTGACCCCTACTCTTGCAAAGTGCCTGAGATGCAAGCTGGTAGATTGCACAGAAATGCTAAGTCCTTAATCAATACAGTGAAGTGTTTTTGAACTCCCCAGCCTGATAAAATTGAATGATCAGTTGCTTTGTATTATAGTTCTGATATGGACTTCCCCGGTGGTGCAGCTGTAAAGAATTTGCCTGCAATGCAAGAGATTTAGGAGACTTGGGTTCCATCTCTGGGTCAGGAAGAACCCCTGGAGGAGGGGATTACTGGCAACCAAGTCCAGTATTCCTGCCTGGGAGAATTCCATGGACAGAGGAGCTTGGCAGGCTATAGTCCACTGGGTCACAAAAGAGTTGGACATGACTTAGCGATTGAGCACACTTACACAAAGAGGATTAAAGAAATCATATATATATATTTAAAAGTCCTACCTCTTGATTAACCATTGCTGAACATTCTTAGAATCAAATCTTCTCTCTTTCCTCTCACTCAAATACCCTCAACTGTTGAATCCGCTAATCACATTCCACAAGGGCAAGACAGCTTCCAAGTATAAAAAGGAAAATTATCTGCCATATGCAAAGGCAAAAAATAAAGCCACCTCTCTTGCTAATTCCATTCCTAACAGTCCCAAGCTGCTGCTCATATAGAAAATTATGCTCTAAAAACCCCAGAATGAATTTGAAACCATCACATGCTCCAGAAATCTGCCTCTAGAATTATTACAGAATTCTGCATTGTAGAAACAAAGCCTCATTAATCCTCCTGTTGACTTGCTTCTTGCTGCACTTCTCTGGAGCTGTTTCAAGTGCACGCACACACACACAAAACACTGAAATATATTATATAAATAAAGCAGGACTGGGTACCAAGTAGGGTCAAAGATCTTTACTCTTTGGGTGTGCTAAATGCCTACGACAGCTTGGTTAGCCACTGAAAAATCACTCTAATGATATATTTGTTAGAAATGTCCCCAGTTGCCTTAGAAAAAATATCCAACCAGAAAAACACTCAATATTCCAGCCCCATCGTGAAAGTAGATAGAATCTGCAGCTGAAAGAGCTTATAAGACTACATGAGAAAGTCTACAGAAAAAGTTCAGACAGAGATGAGTAAAGTGTTCTGAGCAGGAAGGAATATAGAAGTAAAGAGATCCAAAGACACTGCTCATAAAAAAAGTAGAAATTTGAGTGCTTATTTATTTCTTCATTCAACAAGTCAAATACTTGTTATTTACCAGGCACTGCTCTAGGATAAAGGTTACAAGATGAATAAAACACAGCCTTTGGAACATATGCACTGAAATGTTACAGAAAGCCTCTGATCAGATTAAGAGAAATAAAATGGAAAAAATCTAAATGAGAAATTGGGTCTGGACAAAGGAACATATTGAGGGCCATTTTTGCACATATCTCACTGTGGGACAAATCTTAAAAGCTGCACAGTTTATAGAAAGATGAAACACAAAACACCAGGTCTTGTACCACTTAACTGGGACCTTTTTGTCCTAGAAGAGTGTGTAAGAAGTTGATTGAGTGGAGCTTGATGGTGAGAAAAGACCAGCAGGGCTATGCACAGGCAGGATGGTAAGGAGGGTTAAAAGCTGGTATCATAAGCTTTCCTACAGCTTCTAGGTCTCCATGGAGACAAAAAGTTTTGTCAAGATCTGACTCATTGGTTCTCATACACTGGACTGTGATGGCTCAGCTATGGATGGCTACCACTTAAGTGAAGTCACTTTAAATATCCATTCAAACCACTCATGTAATCAGGTTGAATCTATTTCTAATGAAGAGAGGAAGGCTTCTAGCTGTGTTGACAGCTCTTGAACCCTGATAGCACACTTATCACAAAGATTCCCCAAAAGCTGGCTCTGAACAACTCTTCACATTTGCCATTTGATAAATTAAAAGCAAATGGCAGAGAAGATTCACCCTAGCTGGGTTAATTTAAGAGCTATTGGCTAATATTGATTGGATTCTTTAGTAGGATAGGGAAGAGGAGAGGAAAGAAAGGGACTGGAAGCAAGAGGAAGAGAGAAAAAATGTAATGTAAGAGTGGAGAACAAAAAGAGATCATTGGGAGCAGATTTATCTCCTGTTTATTTAAATATATGATTATTAGATCTTCAAGCTTCAGATGACTTTGACTTGATTTCATATCATCCTTATCCCATCCTTACTCCAAATAAATTTCATTCAACAGTTGACGGGATTCTTTTGTTTTCTTAAAATCTGGTTTCTCTTGATAAACTGGGCAAATCTCCACAGGCTACCTCATATGTACAATACAATATTAGATGTAATTAGATTAGATCAGTGGCATGACTTAAAAGAGTTTGAACACTAATAAAAGAATTGTGAGACCTTGGTTGGGAAGCTTCTTTACCTGTCTGAGCCTCAGTTTCCTAAGAGGGCTGGCTTGGATTATGGCTCACAGCTCTATTAACACAGTTGTATGATGTTCATTTCTGGGACACTGAGTGCATCTGATACCCTTTGTCTTTAATATCAATTATGAGTCTTTGTTTTGGTACAGTAATTTTTGCAGGTCCTAACAGCCTATTTTGTTGCCATAATACAATGCTGAAGAAAAAAATAAGCAACCATAATTCTGGGGAGATTTAGGATATTTATTTATCATGAAGCTAATTTTGAGTTATTATCTGGTTTAGGCCTGTAAGCTTTACCTGGCCAAAATGAATTTAGAAGGTTGTGGGAAAATAATTTTCTGACTGCTTGCACAGGTATCCTTTGATATGACCCATCATTCTCCCTTGCTTTGTTTAAAATTTGCACCACTTGTAGTCTAAGATACTAAGCCTCCAAACAAAAGCAAAGATGGAAAGCGTGCTCAGGCAGAGAATTTGAGATGGTGTGAACAGGACTGTGAGAAACAGCATGCCAAGGACAAAGTCAAATGTAAGCATTCGGAGGATTAGTGTCCCAGGGAAAAGCTTTTTCATCGTCTCCATTTTTGACTAATCAAAAGAAATCTTTAAAATGACACTGTAACTGAGAATTCATTTTCCCTCCCTTTGGAGAAAAACAGAAAGAAAAATCAGAAGCATCCAGAGGCAAACTAGAGCAACAGTGACAGATATGAGTCGGCAGTACACAGGATCCTTCAGGGTGGATTCCAGGAACTAAGTACAGGTCACGAAGATCTTGAACTTGCAATTAATTATGTAGAAAGTACTCTCCTTGCTGCTAAGCAAGGGAATTTGAATTCTCAGCTCTGAAGTGATCAGGCCGGGCTGCCACATACATTTCAAATTGAGAAATGAAGAGTTTCCTAGGAGAGGTGCCCCTGTTTTGCATAAGGACTCTGCTCTAAGGATCTTAGCCTAAGGAAAGGGAAGATGTTGGATCTTTGAGGCTGATGGGAAAAGTGGTAATTAGAAAGAATTTATTTTCAACCTTAAGTGAAAGGAAAAAGGGAGATGTAAACATGACTGGTTAACTGAAATTTCTTGCCCTTTCTCAAAGGAGAGTCCTTAATAGGGTGAGCAGTGCTGGGCTAAGCTCATGGAGGATATTCTGGGTCAATACAATGAACAGTAGTGGGGAGGGAGGCCCGTGGCCACATGACTGATCATCTCTACAACGTGTGCACTTACAACTATACTGAAAGACAGGGTGATGGAAGGATGAGAAAAGAGCAGATGAAGTACTCACAGAGCACAGAAGCAAACTCTATGATCTTACTTTGGGAGAACCAAGAGAAACATCCCAAAGGAGGACCTGGAAGGAAGAGGGCAAGGACTTGGTAGAAAGAAGAGAGGACGTGCATTCCAGGTGGGAAGTACCATAGAGGCAACAATAGCACTAAAGCAGCAAGTCTGAATAATTGGAGTGACTTGGTACAGCTGAGAGATACCACGTGAGACGGGAAAGATAGGAAATTGAGAAAGGGTATTTGGGGTCAGAGTGTTATGAACTTTAGATGCAAAATTTATTTGCATTTATTTAGATGCTTTGTTTTGGCACCAACAGAAGGTGCATACAATTACAATTGAAGGACATAGGGAGACTGAGAACTGCTAGAGACAACAGTAGAGGTACAAGTTGATGTTGGCCATCACAGAGCAAGTTAAACAAGAGGAATGAGTGTGGGAAACATCAGGAACCTGAGTGTACTGGATCTGATGGCCATCCCACATGGGGAATAGAGGACAGGAGTTAAGAGATGGAGATTTAAGCCTGGGTGCAGGTGGACCACCAGGGCATGAGCAGAGGTAGAGAATACAGAAAGGGGAGGAGGGTGGTCTGAGGATCGAGTTACATTCTGGGTGGGCTGTGCATATGAGAACAGAGATATATGCCCAAGAAGCTGTTTCGGTTACATAAATGCATCCCAGGTGAACGACCTGGAAGAGGAATTGTAGGCACCCTCATTAAGGTGATAATTGAAGTCAATATTAAAACAACAAGCACAGATTAACCAAGGGACAAGGGAAAAGGAATGTGGACAACATCCAGGGGATGATAACATGTAGGGAGCAGGAAGAGGAAGGCATATGTGCTGAAAGATGGGGAAGAGGGAGTGGAAAGGATGAATAACCAGAAGTCCAGACTTCAGGAAGCTGAGGGAAGGGACATTCTGAGGAGGGCTGAAGGTGTTCACCAGGACTCTACTGGGAAGCCAAGGGGGCTGAACTGAGGTCCTGAAGAGGCATCAATGGTCTTCTGAAGAGTGGTGTCCATTACACAGCAAGAGTGAGTATGGAGCTTAGACATGGAAGCAGCATGTGTTGTAATTAAAATATAAAGCTTTTGTCTTTATTTGTGGAGACAGTACGTTGGGGATTGATATGCCATGGTAGTAAATAAGGGCTTGGAAAGAGTAAATAGTTATTCAGAATGGTACCTTTTTGTTTTCTTATTTCAAACCTGGAAATCCACTTATGCTCATATAATCCAAAGTAAACTGAACCAATAAACAAAACGTTAATTGGGTTAAACAAGTGTTCGTGCCTCATTCAGCACATAGAATAAAACCAAATACACCTACAGAGGTACAGCATTTCGATGGCTCAGATTTGCTGAATTTTATGTGTTGCATTTAGAAATGAGGGTAGTAAGTAGTGTGGAAAATTCTGAAAGAAATGGAAACCCCAGAACACCTGACCTGCCTCTTGAGAAACCTGTATGCAAGTCAGGAAGCAACAGTTAGAACTGGACATGGAACAACAGACTGTTTCCAAATAGGACAAAGAATATGTCAAGGCTGTATATCATTACCCTGCTTATTTAACTTATATGCAGAGTACATCATGAGAAATGCTAGGCTAGAGGAAGCACAAGCCAGACTCAGCATTGCCAGGAGAAATATCATGAACCTCAGATATGCACATGACACCACCCTTATGGCAGAAAGTGAAGAAGAGCTAAAGAGCCTCTTGATGAAAGTGAAAGAGGAGAGTGAAAAAGTTGGCTTAAAGCTCAACATTCAGAAAATGAAGATCATGGTCTTATGGCAGAAAGTGAAGAAGAGCTAAAGAGCCTCTTGATGAAAGTGAAAGAGGAGAGTGAGAAAGTTGGCTTAAAGCTCAACATTCAGAAAATGAAGATCATGGCATCCAGTCCCATCACTTCATGGGAAATAGATGGGGAAACAGAGGAATCAGTGGCTGACTTTTTTTCTGGGCTCCAAAATCACTGCAGATGGTGATTGCAGCCATGAAATTTAAAGATACTTACTCCTTGGAAGGAAAGTTATGAGTCACCTAGATAGCATATTAAAAAACAGAGACATTACTTTGCCAACAAAGGTCTGTCTAGTCAAGGCTATGATTTTTCCAGGGGTCATGTATGGATGTGAGAGTTGGACTATAAAGAAAGCTAAGTGCTGAAGAATTGATGCTTTCAACTGTGGTACTGGAGAAGACTCTTGAGAGTCTCTTGGACTACAAGGAAATCCAACCAGTCCATCCTAAAGGAGATCAGTCCTTGGTGTTCATTGGAAGGACTGATGTTGAAGGTGAAATTCCAATACTTTGGCTACCTGATGGGAAGAGCTGACTCATTTGAAAAGACTCTGATACTGTGAAAGATTGAGGGCAGGAGGAGACGGGGACGACCGAGGATTAGATGGTTGGATGGCGTCCTTGACTCAATGGACATGAGTTTGAGTGAACTCCAGGACTGGTGATGAACAGGGAGGCCTCGAGTGCTGTGGTTCATGGGTTTGCAAAGAGTCAGAGAAGACTGACTGACTGAACTGAATTGAATTGGATTACTGTGGGTAGCAGATTGTCCCTCTCTGCCTTTGTTGACCTCACATTTTCTCCCAGGTGTGGTGTGACTGGCATAACTTAAAATGCTCAGAACCAGTCTTCAAATTCAATTCTGCACGGTTGAGATGGGAAGGAGGAGGCACCCACCATGAAATCTGAAGGTCTGTGTTTAGGTTCTAGCTCTGCTATTGACCTGCCGATGACTTCAGGTTAGTTCAGTCTCCCCTGTTCTTTTTTCCTTTGTCTACTAATTGAGCCCCTTAGTACCTTCCAGGTACTTAAGGACTATACAAAATTTCACTTAACTCTGTCAACAAACCCAGAGAGGAAGGGAAACAATCTTCATTTCACAAATAGAAACTTTAGTTAATTTGATCTAAAGCCAAATAAAATATGTGGGATTATCTTTCTCTCTAGTTCCCTACCCCATTCTTACCTTTCCTGCAACATTTTTCTATTTAGTTTTCTCTTACCTTGGTAATAGTCTGTCTTCTCCAATAGACTGAAAGCTCTCATAGGGAAGGAAATTTCCTGTTTTTTATATTCTATATCTTCAGAATGTGAAACACTTACAGAGTTCTTGATGAATATTTGTTAAATGAAAAGCTGCACTGAACATACGAACACACTGACATTGACATGTAACTGATGTGAATATGTGTATTGGAATAGATATATAGGCATGTGTTGGATATAGCATTCACATCAATAAGACTAGATCCTCAAGCTTGTTTTGTTCTAGTTCTTGCAAAGTGTAGAACTGCAAATACAAAAATGGAACCATAAATACTATCGCGGGAATTCTTTCCTTATTTTCCTACTAAGTTCATGAAGGGTTCAGTTCAGTTCAGTCACTCAGTCATGTCCAACTCTTTGCGACTCCATTAATAGCAGCATGCCAGGCCTCCTTGTTCATCACCAACTCCCAGAGTTCACTCAGACCTATGTCCATCAAGTCAGTGATGCCATCCAGCCATCTCATCCTCTGTCGTCCCCTTCTCCTCCTGCCCCCAATTCCTCCCAGCATCAGAGTCTTTTCCAGTGAGTCAACTCTTCGCATGAGGTGGCCAAAGTACTGGAGTTTCAGCTTCAGCATCATTCCTTCCAAAGAAATCCCAGGGCTGATCTCCTTCAGAATGGACTGGTTGGATCTCAAGAGTCTTCTCCAACACTACAGTTCAAAAGCATCAATTCTTCAGCGCTCAGCCTTCTTCACAGTCCAACTCTTACATCCATACATGACCACTGGAAAAACCATGGCCTTGGCTAGACGAAACTTAGTTGGCAAATTAATGTCTCTGCTTTTGAATATACTATCTAAGTTGGTCATAACTTTTCTTCCAAGGAGTAGATGTCTTTTAATTTCATGGCTGCAGTCACCATCTTCAGTGATTTTGGAGCCCCTCAAAATAAAGTCTGACACTGTTTCCACTGTTTCCCTATCTATTTCCCATGAAGTGATGAGACCATATGACATGATCTTCATTTTCTGAATGTTGAGCTTTAGGCCAACTTTTCCACTCTCCACTTTCACTTTCATCAAGAGGCTTTTTAGTTCCTCTTCACTTTCTGCCATAAGGGTGGTGTCATCTGCATATCTGAGGTTATTGATTCAGTGATTTTGGAGCCCCTCAAAATAAAGTCTGACACTGTTTCCACTGTTTCCCTATCTATTTCCCATGAAGTGATGAGACCATATGACATGATCTTCATTTTCTGAATGTTGAGCTTTAGGCCAACTTTTCCACTCTCCACTTTCACTTTCATCAAGAGGCTTTTTAGTTCCTCTTCACTTTCTGCCATAAGGGTGGTGTCATCTGCATATCTGAGGTTATTGATGTTTCTCCTGGCAATCTTGATTCCAGCTTGTGTTTTTTCCAGTCCAGCATTTCTCATGATGTACTCTGCATATAAGTTAAATAAGCAGGGTGACAATATACAGCCTTGACGGACTCCTTTTCCTATTTGGAACCAGTTTATTGTTCCATGTCCAGTTCTAACTGCTGCTTCCTGACCTGCATACAAATTTCTCAAGAGGCAGGTCAGGTGGTCTGGTATTCTCATCTTTTTCAGAATTTTCCACAGTTTCTTGTGATTCACACAGTCAAAGTCTTTGGCATAGTCAATAAAGCAGAAAAATCAGATTGAACATCAGGAAGTTCACTGTTCATGTATTGCTGAAGCCTGGCTTGGAGAATTTTGAGCATTACTTTACTAGCAGGTGAGATGAGTGCAATTGTGCAGTAGTTTGAGCATTCTTTGGCATTGCCTTTCTTTGGAATTGGAATGAAAACTGACCTTTTCCAGTCCTGTGGCCACTGCTGAGTTTTCCAAATTTGCTGGCATATTGAGTGAGCACTTTCACAGCATCATCTTTCAGTGCTCCTTAATCTATTGCCTAAGAGCATAGCCCAGAGCTTTGATAAAATAAGAGTGACTCCACATTCATGTGTTATGAGTTAATTGGTCTGCAATGGGACCTTAGTGTTTGTTTGTTTTCTGTTGGGTATGCATCCAGGATTGAGAACGACTTAATCATATGTTGCCCCTTCTCAGTATATTACCCAGATATTGCCATGTCTGGATCTTGGAGAATATTCAAATTGCTTATCCATATTGTTGCAAGAACAGGCAAACTCCTTATCTAATATCTATGGATTAAATCTATATTTTCCAAAGCATAATTGGTTCATGCTGATCATACAGAATAGGAGAAATGTCGGGTTTATTGTCAATTTTAGGAGCACTGGGTTGTCGTTCCCATGGCTACTGGGTTTTACTTTTTCCTCTTGGAGCTTCTGGAGGGAAATTTTAGAGAGGAAAAATGGTGTGAAAAGAGAAACAAGATTAGGGTAACAGTTGAGTATTTGTGGGAGGCTGGTATGGAGGGACACTAATAGTTGGGAAAAAAGCTAGAAAAAAGTTCCATTGAAATATATTGTAAGGGCTCTTTCCTACCTTTCTTCTCCAAGATGGATAACGTTTTACATGATGTTATTATGTGAGCAAAAGTTATTATGTGGAACAGAAACAGCCTCCCAGAACAGTAATGGAAAGGTCTGAAAGTAAGATTAACAGGAATATCATTACCTTCTTTCTAAATCCTATATATATGCTTTAGTATACTGTATTGGTGTTTTTCTTTCTGGCTTACTTCACTCTGTATAATCGGCTCCAGTTTCATCCACCTCATTATAACTGATTCAAATGTATTCTTTTTAATGGCAGAGTAATACTCCATTGTGTATATGTACCACAGCTTTCTTATCCATTCATCTGCTAATGGACATCTAGGTTGCTTCCATGTCCTGGCTATTATAAGCAGTGCTGCGATGAACATTGGGGTACATGTGTCTCTTTTGATTCTGGTTTCCTCAGTGTGTATGCCCAATAGTGGGATTGCTGGGTCATATGGTAGTTCTATTTCCAGTGTTTTTTTTTTTTAATTAATTTTTACTGGAGTATAGTTACTTTACAATGTTGCATTAGTTTCCATGAAAGTGTTAGTCAATCAGTTCTTTTTTTCTTAATTTAAATTTATTTATTTTAATTGGAGGCTAATTACTTTACAATATTGTATTGGTTTTGCCATACATCAACATGAATCTGCTACGGGTGTATACTCGTTCCCTGTCCTGAAACCCCCTCCCACCTCCCTCACTGTACTATCCTATTTCCAGTTTTTTAAAGAATCTGTACACTGTTTTCTATAGTGGCTATACTAGTTTTCATTCCCACCAACAGTGTAAGAGATACAATATTGTAAAGTAAAATAAAAAAATAAATAATTTAAAACAACAAAAACAATAAAAATATAACTAGTACCTGATTTTCTAGGATGAAAAATGCAGGTTACAAAATCCTCAAGGATTTTAACAATTTTTATAAATGGTAGAGAATATGCAGAGAAAATACTAGTTTGTACATAGACATGTCAGCTTATGAATATTTTAGAGTTGAATATAGAACATTTAGAGATTTTGAATGATCTATTTTTTATCACAATCTGTGAAAAAAATGATTAAAGACTGCTTATTTGCTGAAAACAAAAACAAAAACAAAACAGGAATCTCAGAGAAGGTGGAGAGAAGGAAGGCTTTGGACCAGAATCAGAAAACAATTCCTGTCTCCAAGGCTTCCAGACCAAGGCCCAGATTAAGAGAAATGAGACTTAAATACTGAGCTTCCCCAAGAATTCTGTGTTTGCATGTAGCTTATAGAGACCATTTAGCATTTCCTTAATTAATGGACCAGATACAATGTCTAAGTGTGCTGAATTAACCTACTGTGTTCCTTGTTTGCTCTGGACATTGTGTCCAGTCACTAACCACCTACCCCACAGGGCTGACTTTTGTTTTGTCCTAGCCTAAGCCCTTCAGTGTATCTAGCTTTTCGCTTTAGCGTCCTTCCTTGTCATACTTTCATCTCTTCCCCTGGGGGAATCTTATTGAAAAGTCCTGAAGTTACCACATTTCTTGAGGCCATGCTTCACTTTCTCCTATACTGACCCTTTTGAGGAATGCCGATCAAAGGCAGAAACTGAGCAATCGGGCAGTACAGGATGATAACTGCAATTTACAACAGTGCTAACGAGAGACCCATTGCAAACTGAGTTCAGATCTGGTAGGAAGATATTTAAGTTAAATTCAAGAGTCTTTCTACTCTTCTTGGGTAAATGAACAGACTTTTGAAGGTTGATTTCTTACCTGTTAAGTCTCTACAGTACCAATGAGTACACTAAGCCAGACATGTGTATCTATGAAATGCCCCCTGCCCCCACCAGGGCTAGTGATGAGGCTTTCCAAGCTCTCATCTTATTCCCAAGGATCCACCAAATCCTAGGAGGCTGTGGGTCAATGTGTCACGCTGCCAGCTTGAGGCGGCAAGAATCTGTCATCAGAAGGCATTTTCTGTGAGTCAACATCACCCCTCTCGGGAGTGTTCAGTACTGACAGATGCTCCCAGAAGATGTCCTTAAGAAAAGTTAATTTGATGAACTATTGAAACTTGATGACTGGAGGCTCAAGGTGGAAATGCAAATTTATTAACATAGCCTAAAAGCCCAGAAAACAATGTCAGGCTAAAAAAAGCTGAGATTTACCTCGTTGCTTGTTGTCTTGGGTCTTGAATGCTACCTTCATTGATCTTCCTCTCATGAAACTGTTGTCTCCACTTTCACGAGCAAATTCTCAGAAAGTTGACCTTGCTGTGCTTTCTCTTTCTCCAGAGCCTTGTATCTCATACTCATTTCATTTAACCTCTGTTGCCATTATTCTTTCAAAATTCCACCTTAGGGAATAAGAACCGCTCTTAATGCTGCTTTGAGCCTCAGTCAGTACTTTGTACATGGTAGGGATTTAATGAATGTTTTAATTTTAACAAATGTGTTGGCTATTCATTATGTTATCAGAGGCCACTGATGACTTCCTAATTAATACATTTTTTTTTCTTCACTGACTCTCTAAGAGATGCTATCGCCTCACCTCTCATTCTTGAAACTGCATCTATCTCCAGGGGGTGTGTAGTAAAATGACCAGGAGGTTGTGAAACCAAATGACCCTTGTGGAATCCTCGATACAGCACTTACAATCTGTGTGTGACTTTGGTGAAGTCATAATCGTTCTTTTATTATTATTAATTTTTATTGGAGTATAGTTGCTTTACAGTGTTGTGTTCATTTCTACTGTACAGCAAAGTGAATCAGCTATATGTTTACATATTTTCCCCTTGTTTTTTGAATTTCTTTCCCATTTAGGTCATCACAGAGCATAGAGTTCCCTATGCTATACAGAAGGTTTTCATTAGTTATTTTATAGATCAGAGAAGGCAGTGGCATTCCACTCCAGTACTCTTGCCTGGAAAATCCCATGGATGGAGGAGCCTGGTAGTCTGCAGTCCATGAGGTCACTAAGAGTCAGACACGACTGAGCAACTTCACTTTTACTTTTCACTTTCATGCACTGGAGAAGGAAATGGCAACCCATTCCAGTGTTCTTGCTGGGAGAATCCTGGGGCTGGGGGAGCCGGTGGGCTGCCGTCTATGGGGTGACACAGAGTCGGACACGACTGAAGCGACTTAACAGCAGTTATTTTATAGATGGCAGTGCATGTATGTCAGTTCCAATCTCCCAGTTCATCCCACTTGCTCCCTTTCTACCTTGGTATCCATATGTTCACTCTTGGCGTACTTGTCTCTATTTCTGCTTTGCAAATAAGATCATCTATACCATTTTAGCACTCATCTCACACACTAGTAAAGTACTGCTCAAAATTCTCCAAGCCAGGCTTCAGCAATACATGAACAGTGAACTTCCTGATGTTCAATCTGGTTTTAGAAAAGGCAGAGGAACCAGATATCAAATTGCCAACATCCGCTGGATCATGGAAAAAGCAAGAGAGTTCCAGAAAAAAACACCTATTTCTGCGTTATTGACTATGCCAAAGCCTTTGACGGTGTGGATCACAACACACTGTGGAAAATTCTGAAAGAGATGGGAATACCAGACCACCTGACCTGCCTCTTGAGAAATCTGTATGAGGGTCCAGAAGCAACAGTTCAAACTGGACGTGGAACAACAGACAGTTTTCAAATAGGAAAAGGAGTACATCAAGGCTGTGTATTGTCACCCTGCTTATTTAACTTCTATGCAGAGTACATCATGGGAAATGCTGTACTGGAAGAAACACAAGCTGGAATCAAGATTGCCAGGAGAAATCTCAATAACCTCAGATATGTAGATGACACCACCCTTATGGCAGAAAGTGAAGAGGAACTAAAAAGCATCTTGATGAAAGTGAAAGAGGAGAGTGAAAAAGTTGGCTTAAAACTCAACATTTAGAAAATGAAGATCATGGCATCCGGTCCCATCACTTCATGGGAAACAGATGGGGAAACAGTGGAAACAGTGTCAGACTTTGTTTTTTTGGGCTCCAAAATCACTCCAGATGGTGATTGCAGCCATGAAATTAAAAGACGCCTACTTCTCGGAAGAAAAGTTATGAGCAACCTAGATAGCATATTCAAAATCAGAGAAATTACTTTGCCGACTAAGGTCCGTCTAGTCAAGGCTATGGTTTTTCCAGTGGTCATGTATGGATGTGAGATTTGGACTGTGAAGAAGGCTGAGCACTGAAGAGTTGATACTTTTGAACTGTGGTGTTGGAGAAGACTCTTGAGAGTCCCTTGGACTGCAAGGAGATCCAACCAGTCCATTCTGAAGGAGATCAGCCCTGGGATTTCTTTGGAAGGAATGATGCTGAAGCTGAAACTCCAGTACTTTGGCCACCTCATGCGAAGAGTTGACTCATTGGAAAAGACTCTGATGCTGGGAGGGATTGGGGGCAGGGAAAGAAGGGGACGTCAGAGGATGAGGTGGCTGGATGGCATGGCATCACTGACTCGATGAACATGAGTCTGAGTCTGAGTGAGCTCTGGAGTTAGTGATGGACAGGGAGGCCTGGCATGCTGCGATTCATAGGGTTGCAAAGAGTCGGACATGACTGAGTGACTGAACTGAATTGAACTGATACCATTTTTTTCTAGATTCCACACATATGCATTAATATACAATATTCATTTCTCTCTTTCTGTGAAGTCACAATCTTTCCAACCTCACTTCTTTCCTCTATAATTTTCTTTCTACTTGACAGAATTGGGATGAGGATCAATTTGAGGTGGGTGTAAAATTAATGATAAGTGTATATGCAAGTACCCAGCAAGAGGCAGCTTAGATGAAGAGAAGAGCTGGATCACGCATACGTGGAGAGAAACACTTCCAAGCACAGACACAGCTAGTACAACAACACTATGGAGAGGAATGATCTGCTTACACAAGGTGAGACAACGGACTGATGTGGTTTGAATAGAGGAGCAAGGGCAGGAGTGATACAAGATAGTCTGAAAAAAATAAACAGGGGACAGATTATATAGGAATGGTAGAAATTTTATTTTTATTCTAAGTGCAATGGTGTACCATTTGAAACTTTTGAGTAAGGGAAACCATTTAAAAACCATTTAAACTTTTAAAATATCACAGTGGCCACTTTGTCAGGAGAGACAATAGTGGGGCCAGCAGGAATTCAGTGAGATGATTTAGGAGGTGTTCAGTCACCCCAAGGTTGACTGAAGGGGGCTTCCCTTAGGGAGGTAATCATGGAGATGAAAATAGCGGACACATAAGGAAATGCTGTTGAGGAGGAACCAACAGTCAAATATAGATGCTGTTAGTGACATTTAGGGCTTCCCTGGTGGCTCAGCAGTAAAGAAATCCCCTGCAATGCAGGAGACACGAGTTTAATCCCTGGGTTGGGAAGATCCCCTAGAGAAGGAAATGGCAACCCACTCCATTGTTCTTACCTGGGAAATTCCATGGACAGAGGAGCCTGGTGGGCTACAGCGGGGCTGCAAGAGTCAGACATGACTTATCAACTAAGCCACCACCACCACCAGACGTTTAAAACTCCTCACGATTTGGCCACAACTGTCTATTGTAACTTTTACTCCACTGCACTCCTTACATGGCCCTTGGTGCCACCCAAGCTGTGGTTCAATTAATCCCCTTTGCCATTCCTGCACCCATGTCTCCTTAACATCTCCTCATTAAAATGCCCTTTCTATATAAGTACTCTTTAAACTTTCTAATTGTGAACATGCCCTCGTAATATGTGCATGTTTATTTTATAAATTGTATGCATGCATATTATTAGTTCATGTGGTAAATATTAGTTAAGTGTAATTTTTAAAAAGTATAAAATAAACAGTGAGTACACATGGAAGTTCTAATAATTTCTCCCTCCTCTCCAAGGAGTGTCCAGTGAAACTCACCCCACCTGGCTAAGCACTTCTCACTTGGTGAACACATCTCTAGGCTATCAGTTCCTACTGACTCTTTATGATTTAATTCAAGCTGCTTTTCCTATGGAAGTAACCACTCATTCTTTCACTCTGAAGTCCTATAAACACTTGAATTCTACCACCTTCAGGAAACTGAGCATTTATCACTCACCATTTGTGGTACTGTACCCGGTCATACCCTGTCTTTCCTCACCTGGACTACAGGCTCCTTGAGACCACTGACTAATGTTTTAGACTCCTTTTAAGTTATGATATTTGTTGACTGCAGAAAGAGTCTAATAATAAGAAGCAAACTATTTTAGTCATGGACATCAAAGGTCATTCATTAATTCAACAAAAATGACCACCGGGTGTCTAATACAGAACAAGCATCTGAGTTGCTGGGCATCAAGAAATGACATGAGGGGCAAGGTCTTTTCTCATAAGAGAGAAAAGAGGGAAACATTTGAGAGGGAGGGTGACAGCAGATAAACACACAAGCAAACAGATAATAGTCTAAGATAATTTAAAAGGAGTGATTAGTTCCACAGAGAATATCATGTGGTAAGAACAGTGATTGCGGTTCACGTGATGTGATGACTGGAGTTCTATGAGAAGGTACCGTTGTACCTCTCTGTCCTACACAATGGGCAGATCCTGAAGGGCTAAGCTTACCCGAGGTGAGTTAAAAGCTTTCCTTGCAGGTATGCAGTTTACTCTCACCATCTGTTTAGTTCTGTTCCTGCGTCCATAATCATTAAGATTATTAAAAAAGTTTCTTTGCCATAGTGACCAATTCTACTTTTCAAAGGCTAGGCAGGAACTTAAACATCAATATCATAAATCAGTAAGGTTAAAGCTAGCTGCCATCACAGACTAATCCCCCAAATCTCAGTGGCTAAACATAATAGAATCTAATTTCTTGTTTATGTAACAGTTCAATGTGGGTGTTCTTTGCATGTGACTTTTTGAGATTTAGTCTTCTTCTGGCTCCCTCCTCCTCTAGGCCCTCAGAGTTCTCCACATTTAGCCAGAGGACAGGAGAAGAATGGAAGAGATCACATGTGGGGGGATTTTGAGCACCTGCAATAAAAGTGGTGATGTGCACATTCTAGCACGCGGGCAAGTCTCAGTGCAAAAGGGACCGGGAAATGTAGCCTTCTGTGATGCTGGAAGAAGAGGAAATTAATTTTGTAAAAGGCTGGTTAGTTTCTGCCACAGTCAGCTTTTCCAGAGCTGTTTTTTTCTAAGCTCTGAAAAATAACCAAATTTACCCGTCATCGTGAAGCCAGAAAAGCATAAATGATAAAATGGGCCTTTGACAATGAATTTATCTCTAATGATTATTTTTCCCCTCACTCATTTTAGATACTGTTAATATTGCACATACTATTTATTCCCACAAACTGGCCCATTTTCACCAATCTTAACAATGAATCTTGATTCAATCTTGAATTCTAATGTAACACTGATGGAAAAGTCACAAGTAAAAATTCACTGCATGTACTCTCCAGTTTATTACACTCAATGCCTCAAAATGACCCAGAGCAACACCTGTTCTTCAGATAAGGAAACAGTTGGCTACATTAGCTGCTAGAATGACTAACAGTAAAATGTATACATTTATTCAGTCATAAGTTCTTTGCTTTTATGGTGCTAAAATCATCTTTGTTGCTCTCTTTACTTGTTATGTGTAATCTGAAAAATCAGGTTGATTACTTTGACTTCTGAATGCACATAGGGGCTTTCCTGGTGCCTCAGTGGTAAAATCTGCCTGACAATGCAGGAGATGGAGGTTCCATTCCTGGGTCAGAAAGATCCCTTGGAGGAGGGCACCACAACCCACTCCAGTATTCTTGCCTGGAGAATCCCATGGACAGAGGAGCCTGGTGGGCTATAATCCACAGGGTTGCAAAGAGTCCAAGAGGATTTAGTGACAAAACAACAACAATGCAGATAGACTTTTATTCATCACTTCTTTTAACTTGGAGGTGGAGGGGCAAGTGTCTAGTAGCTCAGGAAGCCTTGGTGCTTTGACATTTTATTTACTCTGTCTTTTTTTCTCATAGCTACATGACTCTTGCATACATTAGGTACAGTTTATACCTCTTGAATGCTCTGAAAATAAATGATGATGCATTGAACTTACCAGTAGCCCTGGACTGAAGGAAAGGGGGAATTATAATACTAATTTTGTTAGGGTTAAGTTAGGTTAGGCTAAAATGTGTACAAACGTGTCCAGTTCTGACTTCTGCAGCTGGGAGGAGGGAGGTTGTGGCACAGGTCAGAAAGGCAGCAGCAGGATTTCTGAGGATTGAATTTAGCCAGATGTGAGTCAGGGAAGCTGGGGTAGGAAACCAGAGGGTAGCCAGAGAAGTGAAGCTAAATGTGAATTCAGGAAAGAGGAGAGCTGATCAAGAGTGTGGAAGGCATGAGACGGGAATGAAATCTCTCCAGAAGACAGGGCAAGGAGGGCAGTTGAGAAAAAATTACCCCTCTGCTCCTCACCCTCCCTTCACCCCAGCCACTCTCGGCACCCTTATCTGAGCTCCCATAAAACTCTGTGCTCTTTACAAAGCCTCCTCCTCTGCATAGCACAGTGGAAGTGCGCTGGCAACAGCAGGACTTTCCTCTCCTCTCGCTCTGCGGCAAGTTCAGGAGATGACTGTTTTCTAGGACTTGTATGCATACTGAATGTAATAAAATATCTGTTTACAGCCATTCTACCTAATTTAATCAATTATGCATTAAGTAACCTCTATTTTGTGGATTCTATGTGTCAGGGGCAGGTATATAAAAATGAAGTAATACAGAGATCTTGGCATCAAGGGGCTTGTAATCTAATGGGAAATATAGGCATAGAAATGAACAGCTGAAATGTAATTCAGCACTCACAGACATAGAAAACAAACTTATGGTTAAAAATATAGATGGGGAGACAAATTAGGAGTTTGGGATTAAAATATATATACTACTACATATAAAATAAACAACATGAATGTACTGTAGAGCATTCAATATCTTATAATATTTTCAATATCTTATAATAACCTATAATGGAAAAGAATATTAAAAACTATATAAATATGTATGTATACATGTAAAACTAAATGACTGTTGCATATCTGAAACAACATTGTAAATTCACTATACTTCGATTTTTTAAAATAGTTATAAAAAAAGAAAAAAATCTTAATTCAACAACTCCTGTTAAAGATATCCATTTTCTTTCTCTGTGATACTACCAAAATGATAGGAAAAAATATAAAAATAAGGATAAACCCATTGTGAAACTAGAAACCAAAAAAAGGCAGAGCCACTGCATACCACTGAGAAGTTAACAGAAAAATGCATTTTTGGAAGCCCTTGGAAAATACACTATCAATAGGCCAAGAACACTAAGGAATTTCTAGGAGGCACATAGCAGATGAACTTGGCTTGATAGAGGGCTGCTTGTGGACCATAAAAACAAAACCGAGCACCATTTGAGAATGAATTGTCCCAACTGCATTCAGAAAAACTCCCTAGATCAGAAATTCAAGACTTGCAAATAGAAATAAGCCAAGGGATGCTTGAAGTGAAGTGATGTCGCTTAGTCGTGTCTGACTCTTTGCGACCCTGTGGACTGTAGCCTGCCAGGCTCCTCTGTCCATGGGATTTTCCAGGCAAGAATACTGAAGTGGGTTGCCATTTCCTTCTCCAGTGGATCTTCCCAACCCAGGGATCAAACCCAGCTCTCCCGCATTGTAAGCAGATGCTTTTACCATCTGAGCCACCAGGGAAGTCTACGGGATGCTTATGTGGTGATTACTAAAAGGCCTGTGGGACCAACTGCTCAAGTCTCCACTGTTAAGTGGCTGAATCAGCATTTGCTGCAGTTTAGCGATGCAAGAGTTTTTAAAACAAATGGGGCCATTGATTTATGGGAAAGTCCAGCATGAGTATTGATTCCAAGGGAAGTGGTGGAATAAAGCAGTGGACACGGAACTCAAAGGCTCAGGAGTCAAGCTCTCTTTGTTCACTTTCCCTCACTCACTGTGGTCAAATTTTCTGTGATTAGCAAATAAATCATCACTGCTGAGGGAGATAAAGGTTGTCCCTTTGGCTGAGATGTGGAAGATCTAAGATAGTCAATATTTGTCTTATAATACTAAAAGAAGTAAAGAAAATAGAGGATAAATGAGCATGGAAGATAAATATAAGTAAAATTTTCTGATATGAATAAAAACTTGACAGGGAAGGAGGAAACTAAAACAAACATAAAAAGAAACACTGATAGGAACATGTTTATGAAACCTATGAACAAAAATAAAAAGAAAACCCTGTGAGTTAAGGGAGAGAAAAGTTGCTTATAGAAAGCAAGAATTGGGCTAATAGCAGAATGCTCTGTTGCCTCATGGCATGTTTAAAAATAAGACAGTATGTACAAAGTTCTGGAGGAAAATGGTTTTGAGATATCCTGTATCTGCCGACTTATCATTAAGTACTAAGGCAAAAAAGAAAGCCTTCCAAATTCATTGCTCATGTCTTTCTTTAACCTCCTTCCTCCCTTTCTTCCTTCCTTCCAGATTATCTTCCTTTCTCCCATGTTCCTTTATTTCAGCCATCCTTCGTTACTTCTTTCTCCCTCTCTCTTTCTTTCCTATTCATTCTTCTATCCATCAATCCAAAGTGAAAGTGTTAGTCACTCAGTCCTGCCCGACTCTTTGTGATTCCATGAACTGTAGCCTACCAGGCTCCTCTGTCCATGGAATTCTCCAGATAAGAATCTGGAGTAAGGTGCTATTCCAGTGGATCTTCCTGACCCGGGGACTGAACCCAGGTCTCCTGCACCGCAGGTGGATTCTTCAGTATGAGTCACCAGGGAAGTCCAAAGAAACATGAAAAATATAAAATATTTTTCTCTGGCTAGAAACATTATAGTATATTGAAATTTTCTTCTACTATCCTGTATTTTATTTTTTTCTCTCCCTCTTTTTTCTAACAACTCATTACTATTGCTGCCACTATATTACTAGCACATTCACCAGGTATTAAATATATTTTATATGAAAGCTCTGGCCTGTACTATTGATATTGATCCCAAATGATCCATACAATGAAAATGAAACTCGGATATTTCATTTGTGACATTAAAATAGTAATAATTTATCATTTAACCCCCTACTCCCCAAAGATCCTTTCTCTGATCCTCTTGCTTCATCAGTCTCTTAAGCATGGGGACACAAAGCTTCATCGGGCAACTCATTGCTTTGACAGGATTTTTAAGATGTTCTCTCATAATGTGCCGTAGTTTCAGGTACGTTCTGCACACTGTGCTGCGCTGTGCTTCGTCGTTCAGTCGTGTCTGACTCTCTGTGACTCCATGGGTTGTAGCCTGTCAGGCTCCTCTGTCCTTGGGGATTCTGCAGCCAAGAGCACTGGAATGCCATGCCCTCCTCCAGGGGATCTTCCCAAACCAGGGCTCGATCCCAGGGCTCCCCAGTTACAGGCGGATTCTTTACCGCCTGAGACACCAGGGAAGCCCATCGCCGGTCGTACTGCTACTGGTCTTTCAGATCTCATGTTGTCTCTTCCTCCAGGAAGCCTCTCTCACTTCCGCTGCCTCTGGGTTAGTGCCCTTCCTCTGGGCTTCGACAGTGTCTTGCACTTCTCTCCATCAGAGCACATACACTACAACTGTGCTTTCCGGAGCTCTGTTTCCCAAGGGTGGATGTGAGAGGCTATAAAGGCAGGATGGAGTTGGCATTGCTTCACGCTGAACCCTTAGTGCCTGACACACTATTCAGCAGAGCTGGTCATGCAAAACGTGTGAATGTGTTAATAAATGCATGTCTTCCTAACTAGGTTAGCTCATCCAGCTAATAGCTAGAAATGAGGAAAGGAGAGCCTAAAATACTGGGCAATGAGCCATTTAAAATTCTAAATGTGACATTAAAAAAAAAAAAACAACAACAACCCTCTCTCTGTCACTAGCACCAGAGCCCTACAGCTGTATTTCTCCTTCTGTCTCCTGGTCCCCAACAGTCAGAACTAAGCCCGAGAGGAATTTATTTTAAAAAGAAAAAATTTGAGGTGTAAGCTATTGCCTTTACCTTCTTAGAAAGAAAATAGAATTAAAGCTGCTTGTTTTGATGCTCCTTGGTTATCACCACTGCCCACTGCTGATAAGAGATAGGTATCAGATATTGTTGAGAGTTTGATTTCACCTCCAGATACCCTTTTCTGAAAGTATTTAAGTCATTCTCTTCTTTTCCCCTTTTAGCTTTGTGTTTTTAGTTTCCAGTGACTTAAATTCACTCTTATGTAAAAGTTGTAAAAAAGAGCAAGAATTCAAAGCAATGTGTCCCTTGTGTGCGATTGATTCTCAGCAGTTTGTTATTAAATCTTTAAATAATTAAATGCAAGAGAAAACATTAAAGCAACATTATAAAGTCAACCATATGTTGAAAATATAAATGGAGAAGAGGGGTGTGGAGAAGGCTATAGAATTAAAACTGCTCCTTGTTAACCTTGCTCCATGGCGCCCATGCTGATCATTCCAATGCATGGCCCCCACACAGTTTCCCTCTGCTGGGAGGGCTGAGTTGAAAGAGAAGGTGAACGCTTTGTCTGGAGCAGTTTGCCAAGAAGAAAGGTCAGTGAGTAAGGAGAAACACGCAAAGACAATAGGAGGGTAGGAATGATGAGTGAGTCATCAAAGGGTCCTTCAAACAATTTGTTCTGTTTGTTCTTTATAATCTGGAGGGCTCCCAAGATAGCAAATCTCCTTCCCTTCAGAGCACAAGGCCTGAATTATAAGGTGCAAAGTCAGCAAAGAATACAGAGCATACAGAGCGGTGTTGTAGGTAACTTCTGGGTATGGGCTTATGAAACACTAGTTTTCACCAGATTGTAAAAAACAAGGAAGAGGAAGGCAGCAGGGAGCCAAGGTCCTGGACAAGGAGAGCACGAAGGATGATGTGGAGCATGAATGTGCTATGGGTTTAATTATGTTCCCCCAAATTTGTATGTTGAAGTCCTAACTCCCCAGGACCTCAGGGTGTGTGGCTTTATTTGGAAATCAGGTTATTTCTGTATGTAATTAGTTAAGATGAGGTCACACTTGAGTCACAAAGGTCCGTCTAGTCAAAACTATGGTTTTTTTCTAGCAGTCATGTCTGAATGAGAGAGTTGGACCATAAAGAAGGCTGAGTGCCAAAGCACTGATGCTTTTGAAATAGGGTGTTGGAGAAGACTCTTGAGAGTCCCTTGGACTGCAAGATCAAACCCGTCAATCCTAAAGGAAATAAGTCCTGAATATTCATTGGAAGGACTGATGCTAAAGCTGGAGCTCCAATGCTTTGGCCACCTGAGGCAAAGAACTGATTCACTGGAAAAGACCCTGATGGCTGGGAAAGATTGAAGGTAGGAGGAGAAGGGGACGACAGAGGATGAGATGATTTGATGGCATCACTGACTCAATGGACATGAGTTTGAGCAAACTCTGGAAGATTGTGAAGGACAGGGAAGCCTGGTATGGGGTCACAAAGAGTCATACAAGACAGTGACTGAATAGCAACAACACACTTGAATGGGAACCCTGACCCCAGTATGACTGGTGCCCTTATAAAAATGGGCAACTTGGACACAGCTCCACTGGGGAGCTGTGAAGACAAAAGCAGAGATTGGGGTGATGTTTACAAGGTAAAGAATGCCAAGGATACTCAGAAAATTCTTCACTGCCCTCAGAAGGAATCAGCCTTGCTGCCATTTCATCTTGAGCTTCTAGCCTCCAGAACTGAGATAATACATTTCTGTTGTTTAACCCACTCAAGTCTATAGTACTCTGTTGTGGCATCCCTTCCAAATGAATAAACTGAGAAAGACCCAAGTTGTGAGGTTCACATTGTTTTTTCTCACTTGTACAATTTAGGGAGTACTTCACCTGCTACTGTTTTGCAACTGGTCAATCAGCAAACCCTCCCGTATCTCCTTGCTTCATGCCAATGTGCAAATATTTTCATATAACTTTGTTGCATGTGAAATAGCAAACACATCCTCCACTCTGTCTAGCACTCAGCACAGGGCCAGGCACTCAGGGAATGTGAAGAATATAAAAGTGATTCTTGCCATTTGTGACACAGACCAGCAATCTCTGTGAGAGTACCCTGCATAGTAGGCATCTGAATGAGTGAGGCTGGCTTGCAGAGCATGTGAGAAGCCTTGCAGAGCAAGTGTTGATAACAATGGCAATAGCACCAGCTAGTTTTTTGTTTGTTTGTTTGTTTTTTATATACCACATGGCATACGAGATCTTAGTTCCCTCACCAGGGATTGGACCTGTGCTTCTTGCAGCAGAAGCACAGAGTTCTAATCACTGAACACCAGCGAATTCCAGAACCAGCTAGTTATTGAGAACTATGCATTGAATATCACATCACATCATCATCTTCAATGACAGTCCATTGAGTTACCCGATATTACTACTCAGAGTACACAGAGGCGGGAACTAGATTAGGAGCACAAAATGAACTTTCCCAAGGTCACACTGCTAATAAGTAATGGAACTATTGTTTGAATCCAGATCTATCCAACTGAATCTGAATCTGATTAGGAAAAAGTAAACATTTGTATTGGGCTTCCCAGGTGGCACTAGTGGTAAAGAATCTGCTTGCCAATGCTGGAGACAACGTGGGTTTGATCCCTGGGTTAGGAAGATCCCCTGGAGGAAGCATGGCAACCCACTCCAGTATTCCTACCTGGAGAATCCCCATGGACAGAGGAGCCTGGTGGGCTACAGTCCATAGCATCTCAAAGGGTCAGACATGACTGAAGGGACTAGCATATATTTGTATTATATTGTTGTGGCTACTCTGGCTAATTGGCTCCAAATTGCACAATTTACAGCAGCATTGAGATTTCAATCTTGGCCTCAATGAACCAGCCAGAGATAATTTCACTGGATGATGCACCACTTAATTTTTTTCCATTTAAAAAGTCACATATTTTAAAAACTGTGTGATTTGTAATTGATTATCTTTTAAACATTGTTGTTTAATTTTTCCCACTCCTCATTTGGATCTGGCTTCCCCAAATGGTTCGTGAGTTCCTTTGAAGTCAGAAATCATGTCATATATATTGGGAATTCAATAAATCATTTTTTAGGAAAATTAATGCTAAGCTTTATCTCCTTGATTCTTCCCCTCCCAATTCTCTAATCTTCAAAAACAAAAAGTCAAATCATTTCATACTCATCTTATTCTCCAAATCTCTCATCCAATACATCAGCAATCCTGTCGGCTCTATCTTAAAAATATATCCAGAATCACTATTTTCATCATTGCCTCCCTAATCCAAATCCTCGTGAATTCTTGGTACTTTACTGGAAAATGCTTCTAACTGGTCTCTCTGCCTCCATCCCTGCTCTCAATATCTACCATCCAGTCTGAGAGTTCCTCTTAAAAAAAAAAGAGGTCTTATCTCACTCCTCTCCAAAGCTCTCCAATACCTTTCATCAGACCCATGACAATAGTGAGTCATACTTTGACTATGCTTCCTGGCCCGTTACCACCAGACTATCTCTGCAATCACTCTGATCCTTGCTCACTGGGCTCCACCAATCTCCTTCCTGTTCCTGAGAGCACTGAATATGTTTCCTTCTCAGGGCATTTGCACTCACTGTCCTTTCTGTCGGAGAAGGCAATGGCACCCCACTCCAGTACTCTTGCCTAGAAAATCCCATGGACAGAGGAGCCTGGTAGGCTGTGGTCCATGGGGTCTCGAAGAGTTGGACTTGACTGAGCGACTTCCCTTTCACTTTTCACTTTCATGCATGAAAGAAGGAAATGGCAACCTACTCCAGTGTTCTTGCCTGGAGAATACCAGGGACGGGGGAGCCTGGTGGGCTGCCATCTATGGGGTCACACAGAGTCAGACACAACTGAAGTGACTTAGCAGGAGCAGCAGCAGTCCTTTCTGTGCAGAATACTGCTTCTCCAGATAGTCTCATGGCTTTGTCCCTTGTTTCCTTCTGGAATCTGCCCAAAAGTCACCGCACCAGAGAAGCCTTCCCTTCCTACCCTATATGTAATATAAAGTGAAAGTGAAAGTGAAGTCGCTCAGTCGTGTCCAACTCTTTGCGACCCCATGGACGGTAGCCTACCAGGCTCTGTCATCCATGGGATTTTCCAGGCAAGACTACTGGAGTGGGCTGCCGTTATGTAATATGCTGCTGCTGCTGCTGCTGAGTCACTTCAGTCGTGTCCAACTCTGTGCAACCCCGCCCACCAGGCTCCCCCATCCCTCGGATTCTGTAGTCAAGAACACTGGAGTGGGTTGCCATTTCCTTCTGTAATGCATGAAAGTGAAAAGTGAAGGTGAAGTCATTCAGTCATGTCTGACTCTTAATGACCCCATGGACTATAGCCCACCAGGCTCCTCCATCCATGGGATTTTCCAGGCAAGAGTACTGGAGTGGGGTGCCAATGCCTTCTCCATTTGTAATATATTCTCCCACAAAAATCGATTCTGTCCACAACACTGCTTCATTTTGCTTCATAGCATTTAACTTCAAATTTATTTTTAATTGGAAGATAATTGCTTTACAGTGTTGCATTGGTTTCTGCTGTAGGACAATGTGAATCAGCCATAAGTATACAGATATCCCCTCCCTCTGCAGCCTCCCTCCCACCTCACCCCCATCCCACCGCTCTACACTATCACAGAGCTCCAAGCTGAGTTCCTTGCCCTGCACTTATCATTTGGCTGTCTCCACTAGCATGCAAGCTTCATGAAGGCAAACATTTTGCTTTGTTTACTTCTGTATCTCAAACTCCTAGAACACTGCCTGGCACATAGGAATTCAATACTTATCTGTTGGTAGATTAGATGAATGAATCAGTGAATGAAGAAAGAGAGTCCCAGTGGGTACAGGACTGGTGCCTCGTCTCTGTACATAGCAGAGTAGAGCCATTGCCTTCCGTGTGGGTAACATTTCACAGTTGTTGTTTTTTTCTGTACCTTAACTCACCAAGTCCTTAGAAGATCTATGAGAGTGTGCAGAACACATGTTCGCTCTGAAGAAAGAGGATTATACACAGGTGAAGTGACTGGCCCTAGGACACATAGTTAATGAGTGACTTGTCAGGTCTGAAAGCAAGAGTCTTTAATCCAAGAGTCTTTTCACAAACCAAGTTACCCTTGTCAGTCCTGACAAAGCTGGGGAATTACTTCACTCCTTGATACACTATATTTGTTTAGTATATCCTCTGGCTGATGTCAGAGTTGAGGGACTGCGTGTGGGCTGAGGAAATAGCTCATTTGAGGATTCGGCTTGAGACACCTGTTTCAAGCAGAGTGTCCTTCAGGCTTGAATGAAGGGTTTACCTGCCTGCTGACAATTCCAGGAGAATGTGCCTGGGCCTATTCTTATAGAGACACTGTTCTCAGAAAGGTTAACGTGCTTTGAATGCTTTCAAGTGTGCCGACTCTGAAGGAATCATTTGAATCTCATCAGATTTAGACTTCTCTTTGGCAGTGGTATGAGATTTTTTTGGGGAAAAAGAAAAACAAAAACTTTCCTTGGTAGATATTTCAAAAAGTGTAGGAGGGCAATAAGGTGGTGAAAAGTGGACTCCTGTGCTTTCAAGAAACTTCCATGGAGCCAGCCAAAAAGATAGACTCACTATGCAGGAAAGGGACCCAGTAGGTGGGAGAAAAGTTTGGCTTACTGTGATGAGTGAGGGAAGAATCCTAATGTGTGTTTAGTTTCTATTCTTCATCAGACGCAGTTTCTCTACGTCAGCAGTGACAAGTAGAGGAGAGGCTGGGACAGAGAGGAGGGGACAGAAAGAGTGGAAGCAGCTGGGTCTCAAAGCCCCGTTGGGGACCAAACCACATTTTCTCTTCAGGTTTGTGGGTTTGACATGTGTGTTGACACCAAAGTTCCCTCTTGCCTGTTTGCTTCCCATTCTTAATTAGCTAACAAACATGCATCAAGCATGTTTTGAAGTTTATGGAAGCTAAGGAGAATACACAGATATATGAGTTGTATAGCCTGCTCTTGAGAAGCTTATCATTGCTAGTGTAAGAAGCTATTTCTAAACAGATTGGAGGAGGGAAGTTAGGAATATATATTGAATTATGTTTCTCTGGACAGTTTTGAAGTTCTATCACGTGGATACTGCCATGGAGAAGCTCCATAGGTTTATCACATGTTCTTTCACCGTCTGAACCAACCTCTGTGCACACCAGTATTGAGAAGCTACGATTCATTCAGCATTTGCCCGTGAACAACAAGAATGTCTTGCCCCTTCATGGATCACTACCTTGTCCTGGCAAAGGGGCTTGGGTCATTTAATGAAACTATGAGCCACGCTGCGTAAGGCTATCCAAGACAAAAGGGTCATAGCGGAGAGTTCTGACAAAATGTGATCCGCTGGAAGAGGGAATGGCAAACCACCCCAGTATACTTGCCGAGAGAATTGATGAACTGTATAAAAGGACAAAACGATGACACTGAAAGATGTGTCCCTCAGGTTTGAAGGTGTCCAAAATGCTCCTGGGGAGGAGAGGAGGAGTACTACTCATAGCCTCAGAAAGAATGAAGCAGCTGGGCCAAAGCAGAAATGACTATCAGTTGTGAAAGTGTCTGACGATGAAAGTAAAATCTGATGCTTCAAAGAACAGTTAAACTTTGGGAGATGGTGAAGGACAGGGAAGCCTGGTGTGCTGCAGTTCAAGGGGTTGAAAAATGTTGGACATGACCAGGCAACTAAACAACAACAACAAGTGTATGTACAAAGGATGTGTTTAGTGTCTTTCTGCTTGCCTTACACAATACTGGGCACAGAAGCACTGTGTGGCCAGATCCATTTTCTGAACAGAGGCGTTTCCCCAGGTTTTCCTTGCCCTTCACTTCTGCTTGCCACTGGTACCTCTACCTTTTAGCCTTTTAGCAAACACAGGAGACATATCCCATATACCCATGGGACAACATTTTATGTTCCTCCACTTCACACCCAACCCAGGGGCTGGGAAACAGACCTGGCCAGCAGCCTGCACACAGTAGAAAAATTTATTACTATTTCCTATTTCCTCTACAGGAAAAAAAAAGAGCTCTAGCCTGTATTTTGACATTTTAAGAAGACTTACAGGAGTTATGCCACATCAAATAAGCTGACGTTATGACATGCTGACACTAATGTTCAACAAAGTGCATTTATTGCAGAATTTAGAGGCTGGTCACATACCTCCAAGCTGTTTTTATTACTATTATTTCTTCTTGAGCCTGCCTACCTTGGTATTTTCAAGAAAGGAAACTCTTCAGTTTTATTTCTGAGAATGAAGCTGATGTGAGCAACCTGTGCATATTCTCTTATCTCAATTCACCAATGTGGTTGATAAATCATACATGGGCTTATAATTATTTCAGTACTTTCCTCTGAAGGGTAATTCAAAGTATTCTAGCTTCAGATGCTAATATTAAGGGCATTTTGAGAACAGCACACTTACCTTTAAAAGCTGAGCAATATTTTGCCTGTTTTGCTGCTTTGCATATTTTCTATTGGAGACAATGATCCTCGGTAGTTGATATGTCTCATGTCAATCAATGCTGAGCACCTACTTTGTGCTATCTCCATAGCAGAATTCTACTCTAAGTCCAATAACACTTAGATGAGCACCAGCCATGTGTGTAACCCCACGGCAGGCACTGCGAGGCACAAGAGATGGATTTACAATTTAAGACAGAACACAGGACACACACAGAAATAACTTAGACAAGGTCAGTGTCAGGAAAAAGGCATAAGTCAAGTGATGCAAGGGTTCAAAGGCATAAATCTGCTAGACTGTAAGCGCCATGAAGGCTGTGTTCCTTGGGGCCCAGTATCACCAGTGTTTTCCCTACTACCAGGCACATGGTTGCTTCTCAGTAAATATCTGCTGATTGAGTGAATGAAGATTCCATATGGGAATGAAGGAAGATTAGGTGAGGCTCTGATGTAGAGTTTGAGTTGAGTCTTACAAGATGGTAAGGGTTTTCAGAAGCTAATCGAGGTAGGAAAAGGATGTTCTAGGTGGAGGGCAAGGCATTTGTTAAATCATGGAGGCTGGAAACCTATGGCAGAGAAAATGATGCATACATGAGAGTAATGGAAAGAAAAGTAGATAATTGTTGGAGCTAAATTTGGGGGATCTTGGGACTTCCCTGGTGGTCCAGTCATTAAGACTCTGTGCTCCCAATGCAGGGGGCCTGGGTTCAATCCCTGGTTAGGGAACTAGGTCCCACGTGCCACAACTAAGAGTTCAAATGCCTCCACTGAAAAGAAAAAAGCTCTGGCATGCCTCAACTAAATAGCCCACTAAGACCTGCCCAGAGCAGTCAAATAAATAAATATTAACAAATTCTGGTGATCTTATGTATCAGGTTAGAGATTTTGAATTTAATTTGTAGGCACTGGAGCAACATTAAGGTATTTTGAACAGGAACTTGGCGTGATCTGAACCATGATTTAGGAAAACTGAGGTGGTAGTGATTATGTAAGATGTAGCAGCCAAACTTAGATGTACTTCAGGATTATCTGGGAAGCTTTTAAATCATGCAGATCTAGATACCAAGACCAAATGAACTGGGAAATCCATAATTTGTATTTATCCCAAGTTATCCAGGTAACAGTCAACCAAGTAGTTCATAAAATTCCAGATGGCCGGTGTCTGGGGGCAGTTCTTCTGGGAGCAGGGCCTGGGAAGAGGGATGTGAAGAGAAGGGGGGGCCAGACGGCAGCCTTCAGCAGTCAACTTGCAAGAAGAGCTCAAAAGAAGGACTGTTCGGAGATCATGGGAGACTACAGAGCCCTGTAGTAGAAGGATGGGGCCATGTTTGAGTCAGGAGTCGAGGAAATAATTCTTGAGGGAAGAATCAGAACCTAAGAGGATTCACAGATGGGAGCGTAGCAACATGAGCAGGTGCCAGGACCAACAAGCAGAGGCGTGTTGCGTGGCTGCCAGGAGCACAGACATACCACTGTTCCCACCTTCACCTGTCAGGAGCGTCCTAGGGAAGAGCTCCCTAAAAGCAATCTAGTGCATCAGTCATTATTTCCCCATATCAGAACTTTCATTAGTATCTGGTACCTGAGTCAAATTTTCATGCGACAAAACATCATAGATACTTAGATATAGTATCAATAAAAGATGGTGGTAGGAGGCCTTAAATGCACTGAGTTTTTTTCTATCTTGAGAGTCCTGCAATAAGAGCAAGGTAAAGGCTTGATCTTATTTCAAGGGCAACTAAGGACTGCAGAATGAACAGCAGCACTGTTCTAAAGTCCTAGCATGCTCTTTCTACATGTAATGAAAGAAACTTGAAACACAGCTAGAAAACTAAAAGGCTTTGAAGATTTATTAACTCTTAGAAATGGTATTCTAAGCACTACATTTAGAAGTCTATTGTAGGGGGAGTTATTAAAATTGGGGAGGATTACATATAAATTTTTTATTTTATTTTCATTTTCCTTCCTTTAAAAGAACAAAGATTTATTTAGGTACCAACAGCCAAATAGCTTAGTTTTTAAAAGAGGGACTTGAGTAATATAAAACAATGGAAAGAATAATGCACAGGAAATCAAAAGAACTGAATGCTTTTATAAATAACAACAATAGTAGCAATAAAGCGACACTGAATTTAGTGATGTCTGTGTACTAGCTACAGTGCCTAAGTGCTTTACATGCATTATCTTTTGTGATGCTCATAATTGCATAAGTTGGTATGATTAACATCTTCATTTCACAGAGGGAAACTTGTATTAATTGTCGAGAGGTGGCAGGTAGTGTTGAGTGGCAGCACAACTTGAATTTAAATGCACACCTCTACCAACCACTTTCGGTCTCTACCGGTCACCAGCTATCTTTTCTTGTACCACATGAAACACTCACTGAATCCTCATCAAAATACTAGGAGTAAAGTGCTATTATTGTTTTATTCCCATTTGAATTCCCATTTTACAGATGAGACCACTGAGGCATAGGAAACTTGACTAACTTCCCCCAAAGTTATGCCATTAATAAGTGGAGAAGCTATAACTGGAACACGATAACTCTCATTAAAGTCTAATTCTGTCTAGTAACTCAAGGAAGACAAAGAGGAGGAGGAGGAAGAGGAAAATGGAAGAAGAGGAAGATGAAGAAGAAAGAGGGAAGGAAGAAATAAAAAAGTATTTTCCAGTAGGATGCCACCAGTTTCTCTTCTCATTTCTATTATATTCAATAATTTTTACTAGTTTTGTATTAAAGTGTTGAAGCCTCACAGTTTTGTAAAATTGTAGCAATTACACTGGGTGAGAGATTTGGGATTCAAGTGAGATCTAAGGGGCAGGACAGATTAACTAACAGAAAGATATGTGAGTGAGATAAATACCAGATTTGACTCATGGATCAGGAAGCACAGGGACTTGGTGAGATGGTGCCAAGAAAGAGAAGGGGATCCTTTTGTATAGATAATAGGGGAGTTTTAGGTGACAAGAAGGGCCATAAAAATGAGTCAATAGGGGCTAATAGCACTTTGCCCCCAACCTTTCTGTGACAACATAAACAAAACTATGCCAACTTAGGGCAGTAACAGGACCCCTCTGTTTGATGTGATGGATCAGAAGAAATCAGGAGGGCTGCATTTTGTTCTAGGTGCCAAAGTTCAGTGGGGGCTTCCTAGTGGTAAAGAACGCATCCTCCAATGTAGGAGACGTAAGACAGACGGGTTCAAACCCTGGGTCCAGAAGCTCCACTGGAGGAGGGCCTGGCAACCCACTCCAGTATTCTTGCCTGGAGAATCCCATGGACATAGAATCCTGGCAGGCTACACAGTCCACAGGGTTGGACACACCCGAAGGTACTGAAGCTTACACGTGTGAGACGGTATGGCAAGAGAGACGGCTGCCAGGAGCGGCAGATTCTTCCACCCCTAGTGTCGCTCGGAAGGATGGAGAGATCTTTCCACCGAAAGCAGCAGCTGAGTCACGTGCTCATATTTAAACCAATACTGTGTCCAGGGGAGATGGAGACCAAGGTTGACTCAGAGGGGATCACATTCTTTAAAACAGAATTTTTAAAAAAAATTTAGGAGTGAGGATAAGTAAGAAAATTTCAAACTCAAAAGCCATAAAAGAGAAAAGATTGAAAACTCAAAATTCTTCACAGAGAAAAATACTATAAGCAAAACATCAAGAAGAAACTGGGATAAAATATATATAAATTAAACTCCTTCAAATAATATTCTTAACACATTACAGACCATTTTGAGAAACAAAAATGACCAAATTTTAATATGTACAAAAAGGACAGGCTATTCATACAGATAATACAAATGCCAATTATAATGGAAAACACAGAAAGATCAATATAATTTTGTGATGATAAGTGGTGAAGAGAACTCTGTTACTGTTTCGGGAAGAGGACTTTGGTACAATTCTTTGGGAATAATTGATCAATATCTCAACATTTAAAATGCACTTACCCTTTGATCTAGCAATACCATTTTAGGAATCTTAACCTGTATATGTAGGTGTAAAAAGAAGCTGTTTGAAGCATAATTTGTTAGATCAAACATTTAGAGAAAATGTGAATACCCATTAACAAGGACTAGATAAAAGCAATTATGGTGCTTCTGAAACCAAGCAGGATCCTGCACGGTCCTTCTGGGTACAAAACCCCTCCTTGACTCTTTCTTGTTTGTAGAAAAAGGGATTTAGTCTCCTGGGCCTTCCCTGAGTCCCAAAGAGTAGGATCAAGCAGTTAATAGCATAAGAGATTCACAAGACTTTAGTTCCTCCTGAAGGGATTTAGATAACCATCTGGTGCCAGTCTTTGAGTTGTTCTTCAGGACTGGTAGGCTGCAGTCCATGGGGTCGCTAAGAGTCGGACACGACTTCACTTTCACTTTCATGCATTGGAGAAGGAAATGGCAACCCACTCCAGTATTCTTGCCTGGAGAATCCCAGGGACGGGGGAGCCTGGTGGGCTGCCGTCTATGGGGTCACACAGAGTCGGACACGACTGAAACAACTTAGCAGCAGCAGCAGCAGCACAGGACTACCCATGTGGCCCAGTGGTAAAGAATCCTCCTGCCAGTGTAGGACACAGAAACTTCATCCCTGGGTTGGGAAGATCCTCTAGAGAAGGAAATGGCGACCTACTCCAGTATTCTTTCCTGGGAAATTCCAGGAGTTGGACACGACCAAATGACTAACAACAACAGAAACTAGGACCCCTCATGGAGTAGAAGATGGTGACTGCAGGCTGACCACAAGGATCTGGACCCCAGACTGGTTGGAACCAGAAGTCAATCTAGACTCCAGAAATATTACCCTCTTACCTCACCATCAATCAACCAGTAGAAAGTCACATACCCTGTAGCTCTCATCCCAAATTTTGCCTTTAAAAATGCTTTCCTGAAAGCCATCTTCGAGTTTGGGTCTTTTGAACATGAGCCATCTGTTCTTTTTGCTTGAAACCATGAAATAAACCTTTGTCTGCTCCAAACCCTGATGTTTGTGTTCGTTTGGCCTCACTGTGCCTTAAACATATGAATTTGGATTTGGCAATACTTCTTTATTATTCAGGGCTTCCCAGTGGCTCAGTGATAAAGGATCTGCCTGCCGAGGCAGGAGCTGCAGGAGACCTGCTTTCGATCCCTGGATCTGGAAGTTCCTCTGGAGGAGGAAATGGCAACCCACTCCAGTATTTTCACTTGGAACATTCCACTGATAGAGGAGCCTGGAAGCTTGCATTCTATGGGGTCACAAAGAGGTGGACACGATTGAGCATTCACGCACACCATGTTATGCACTGCTATCAATGAAGGTTTTTTTTTTTTTTTTTTTTTTAAGGAATAAAGCTGATCTTATAGTGTATTTTCTCAATGTACATGAAAATATTTACATTTTTTTTCTTAAGAGTTTTACAAATACAGTTAATTCAAGTTTCATTTGGTTACTTTCTTTGATATTTATAACACTGTTTTAAATCAATTATTGAAAACTTGGAGGTAGTATCTTCACATGTATTAACAAATAGTGATATCAAGATATGTCCTTTGCATACAGATGGCTAACAAACACATAAAAAGATGCTCAACATCACTCATTATCAGAGAAATGCAAATCAAAACCATAATGAGGTATTATTATCTCACGCCAGTGAGAATGGCTGCTATCAAAAAGTCTACAAAAAATAAATGCTGGAGAGGGTACAGAGAAAGGGGAACTCCCTTTCACTGTTGGTGGGAATGCAAGCTAGTAGAGCCACTATGGAGAACAGTGCGGCGATTCCTTAAAAAACTGGGAAAAGAACTGCCATATACTCAGCTATCCCACTGCTGGGCACACACACCAAGGAAACCAGAATTGAAAGAAACATGTGTACCCCAATGTCATCACAGCACTGTTTACAATAGCCAGGACATGGAAGCAACCTAGATGTCCATCAGCAGACCAATGGATAAGAAAGCTGTGGTACATATACACAATGGAGTATTACTCAGCCATTAAAAAGAATACATTTGAATCAGTTCTAATGAGGTGGATGAAACTGGAGCTGATTATACAGAGTGAAGTAAGCCAGAAAGAAAAACACCAATACAGTATACCAACGCATATATATAGAATTTAGAAAGATGGTAACAATAACCCTATATGCATGACAGTGAAAGAGACACAGATGTATAGAACAGTCTTTTGGACTCTGTGGGAGAAGGGGAGTGGGATGATCTGAGAGAATAGCATTGAAACGTGTAAATTATCATATGTGAAACAGATCGCCAGTCCAGATTTGATACATGAGACAGAGTGCCCAGGGCTGGTGCACTGGGAAGACCCCAAGGGATGGGATGGGAAGGGAAGTGGGAGGAGGGCTCAGGATAGGGAACCATATGTACACCCATGGCTGATTCATGTCAATGTATGGCAAAAGCCACTACAATATTGTAAAGTAATTAGCCTCCAGTTAAAATATATAAATTTAAAAAATATATGTCCTTTGAAGATATAGCAGAAAGAAAAGATTTGAGGTACAGAATTTTATCAGAAATAAAATAAAACATTCTTTTTTTTTAAAAAAAAAATCTCATTGAAGCTGGTAGAAATATTTAGCTCCTCAGGCAGAAAGGGATTCATGGAACCATTCAATTCTAGCCTGCTCTATTCACTAGAGACTGTCATGTAAATGCCTGACAGAACTCGGAGTACGAGAAGTTACACAACATCAGTATTCATTAAGATGGGTCATTCAGTACAAAGTGAGCTCATTTTACCAATATAAATTTGCATGGATTGAATGAAGGGAAATCAAAGATGAAGGAAAATCCAAAGTGTGACCTTGAGTCATTGCCTGTGGGTATAGTCTTGTTTCATCAGTGTCAAGGAAAGAAGGGGTAACTTTTAAGCTGTCTTGGAGCATCAGAGCATGCAAATTACCTTCTAGTTCTCTCCCCTGATGAGAAATCAAACTAATACATACCTGCTTATTTCATACAGAAGCATAATCTCTCACCTCACACTAATGACAGGGGGACCCAATGTGGGTTACAAAATTTTGAGCTCAGAAAGCATGCAAAAGAAAATGACAAGCAAGAGTCAACCACAACACATGACAGGATTGTGCTAATTGACTTGGTCAGAATTTCCTCAGAATAAGTTACATACAGACACTAAAGTGCCACAATTCAGTTCAGTTCAGTCACTCAGTCGTGTCCGACTCTGTGACCCCATGAATCACAGCACGCCAGGCCTCCCTGTCCATCACCAACTCCTGGAGTTCACTCAGACCCACATCCCTCAAGTCCATGATGCCATCCAGACATCTCATCCTCTGTCATCCCCTTCTCCTCCTGTCCCCAGTCCTTCCCAGCATCAGAGTCTGTTCCAGTGAGTCAGCTCTTCACATGAGGTGGCCAAAGTACTGGAGTTTCAGCTTCAGCATCATTCCTTGCAAAGAAATCCCAGGGTTGATCTCCTTCAGAACGGACTGGTTGGATCTCCCTGCAGTCCAAGGGACTCTCAAGAGTCTTCTCCAACACCACAGTTCAAAAGCATCAATTCTTCGGCGCTCAGCCTTCTTCTCACATCCATACATGACCACAGGAAAAACCATAGCCTTGACTAGACGGACCTTAGTCGGCAAAGTAGTGTCTCTGCTTTTGAATATACTATCTAGGTTGGTCATAACTTTTCTTCCAAGGAGTAAGCATCCTTTAATTTCATGGCAGCAATCACCATCTGCAGTGATTTTGGAGCCCCCTAAAATAAAGTCTGACACTATTTCCACTGTTTCCCCATCTAGTTCCCATGAAGTAATGGGACCGGATGCCATGATCTTTGTTTTCTGAATGTTGAGCTTTAAGCCAACTTTTTCACT
>SJYC01092248.1:0-16616 GCA_006408675.1 Madoqua kirkii | reverse complement strand
TAATAGATATTTTCAGAAGTGAAAAATAAGCCCTAAAAAGTTTTTTTGAATTTAAATTTTGACAAGTTAATTATTTGACTTTGCAATTTTTATTTGTAGTAATATTTGCATTATAGTTCATTCAGGGACTGAAATTAACTTTAAGCTATATGGTTGGAATCTAAAAAGTGTAATACCTTCATATCCCACATGGTCCTCTTCCATCATTTTTTCCAGTTTCTTTATTTGCAAAATATGTTCATAATTCTTCATTTCTAAAAATCAAAATTATACTGGAGAGGAAAGAAAGACACATCACTTACGCTAGTGCTGATATACTCTAATTATTATTTCTAAGCATATACTTAGAAAAATGCCAGAAACACACAGAATCAGACATAAACGCTAGGTTCAGATTAGAACAATTGTCCAGTTACTTTCATATTTATCTAGAAGACTGGCTGCCAAATCTCAAAGCTGTCAGATTTAACTAACAGCCACTTTATTAACATTTTCACATTCATCTGCCTATATGATACAGCTACTGTGTGGCTTGTTTGGAATAAGCTCATCTGAGGAAGCGGAGTTGATGTGGTATGAATGGCAGTCTTCTTCTCAGTCAATCTTTTAAGTGTCATGACTAAATTTCAAAACACTGTTTGCCTGACCTCAGCTAGGTAGTTCATCATATTTCCATGGCTGATGCAAGCAGTCCAGGACAGCTTCTAACACATAGAAATAATTTTGCTAGTGATAATTTTGTAGTGAGCCTTAGGACAGAACTGACTACCCCATTAAGTGGGCAGAAACTGGGTTGGCTGATCCAATCTCTAATTTTGCGCTTCATGTTTGAAATGCCACTCAGAAAGGACACCTTGCATTTTACTATGTCATCTAGAATTTAGTAGACATGTCAAGGGGGAATTGAGGGACCTTTGAAAAACTGGAACTTTTACCATTAAATGTACCCTACTACAGATGTGGGTTTGTTTCTCAAAGGAAAGCAGTCAATCATTTTGGCTTCAGTATGGCAGAGGGAGACATTAAGAGGATTTTTTTGAACACTGGCAATCAATTATCTGAGTCATGGCCTTTTTAAAAAAGATACTAATTGTTACTCATTTACTGTGTTCTAAGTGCCATATTAAGTGCTTTACATAGATTATCTCATTTAATCATTTCTATAACGTTATGAGGCAGATCCAAGTAGAATCTCCATTTTATAGATGAGTAAATTCAGGCTTATGTAACCAGTCCAAGGCCACACAGCTGGTAAGTGGGGATACAAGCCCAGGAAATTTGGCTCTAGAATTCGTGCTTATTTGTACCTTATATTTATTTTTAAGGATGTTATCAAAATTAACCACTGTAATGGTGCAGTTGAACTGCCAGAATAATGGCCTTGAATAAAGTGTGACTGGGTCATTTGGGGGCGTTTATCACGTTGGAACCACTGGCATTCAAAGATCTGTTCCTACCTATATAGTTTAGCAATGATTCATATCAACCAACCTCAACAGAACCGAGTGTACCACCCAGAAGGACCATTTAATAGTTTTCAGGGGGTGGTTATTTCTTTCCAGTGGCAAGAATGATCAGAGGTTAATAGCATGAGTATTAGGATCAATCAGTCTTGAACTTAAACTAAGAGCCACCACTTACTTACATAATTCTATAAGTCTTGGCTTCCCCACCTATTCAATATAAAATGAAGAAGATGATCATCCCATTTCATGAAAGTGTCATGACAATTTATATAAAGTGCATTTTGTGCAAGTAGAGTCAGTCAATAAGCAGTAGATATCATTAATGAAGTTCATGTGTACATGATCTGTTTCTGTCATCCTAGTATCTAGAAAATCATATGAATAATCAGTAGGTAGTCTGATGAATATCAAATATGATAAAAGAAAGTTGCTAATTATTTTTACTTTTTCTGTTATTATAGAATATTTTAATCAAACTTGAAAAGTATTTGTCCATTCCTGTGTTTACTATACCAGGCACTGAAATACTCACGTCTGTCAGAGTACACTCTCCTTTAAACAGAACTGGATAAACACAAATGCATCTCTAGCTTTAATTCTACTCTTACACAATTTCTGTTGAAACAAACTTCCTCATGAAAGGAATACTATGTTTCCGCAATTCTTAGATGCCGTCTATAGTAAAACAGCACCGTAGATTATATGATAGTTTTAAGAGAAAAAAAAGGCTTCCCAAGTGGTGCTAGTGGTAAAGAACCCACCTGCCATTGTAGGAGATATAAGAAACTCCGTTCTGCCTCTGGGTTGGGAAGATCCCCTGTATGTGAGCATGGCAACCCTCCCCAGTATTCTTTCCTGGAGAATTCCATGGATAGAGGAGCCTGGCTGGGGTACAGTCCACAGGATCACACAGAGTCGAACATGACTAAGTGACTGAGCATGCATGCGTGTTTATGATTCCTATCTCTTTAGTACTTTTGGGATTTACAGTATAATTTCAAGCCATATTTAAAGCATATAAGGATTTATGATACATTTTCACTTTGGTTTAACTCACAGTTTGCTTTCTTTTTTCTTCATTTGAATTAACTGTCCTTACTTTGGCCACCTCATTCGAAGAGTTGACTCATTGGAAAAGACTTTGATGCTGGGAGGGATTGGGGGCAGGAGGAGAAGGGGACGACAGAGAATGAGATGGCTGGATGGAATCACTGACTCGATGGACGTGGGTCTGAGGGAACTCCAGGAGTTGGTGATGGACAGGGAGGCCTGGCGTGCTGAGATTCATGGGGTCGCAAAGATTCGGACACGGCTGAGCGACTGAACTGAACTGAACTGAACTGAAAGTTAAACAGAAGGCTTCCTAAGGGCTCAGCAGTAAAGAATCTGCCTGCCAATGCAGGAGATGCCATTTGATCCCTGGGTGGGGAAGATCCCCTGGAGAAGGAAATGGCAACCCACTCTAGTATCCTTGCCTGGGAAATCCCATGGACAGAAGAGCCTGGTTGGGCTACAGTCCATGGGGTCTCAAAGAGCGGGACATGACTTAGTGACTAAACAACAACAAAAGTTAAACAGCCCCTTTTGGAAGTCAGCCAAAATCTTTTGGCAAAAATGTATTTGATCCTTTGGTGATGTTTAGTGACTGAGTCATCTCTGACTCTTTAATGACCCCATGGACTGTAGCCTACCAGACTCCTCTGTCCATGTGATTCCCCAAGCAAGAATACTAGAATGGGTTACCATTTCCTTCTCCAGGGGATCTTCCCAATGCAGGGATCAAATTGGTATCTCTTGCATGGGCAGGTGGGTTCTTTACCACTGAGTCACTGGGGAACACATTTGATTTTTAGGTTGTGTAGTTTGTTACATAAAGTCTCCTAGATTTGAAACTCTTATGATCCAGTCGAGGGGTTGGCAAACTACAATTCACAAGCCAAACCTAACCCACCTAAAGGTCCTGTAAATAAAGTTTTATTGAAACATAACCATGTCCATTATTTTCTATATTGTTGTGGATACTTCTACATTTGTTGTTGTTGTGGTTGTTCAGTCAGTCTGACTCTTTGTAACCCCTTGGACTTCATCATGCCAGGCTTCCCTTCCTTCACCATCTCCAGGAGTTTGCTCAAACTCATGTCCACTGAGTCTGTGATGCCATCCAACCATCTTATCCTCTGTCATCCCCTTCTCCTCAGCCTTCAATCTTTCCCAGCATTAGGATCAGAACTGAGTCGATAAAATACTAGGCATTGTTTCAGGCAAAATCATGCTTACTGGAGTAACACAAGAACATAAACTTGAAAATAAACTATTTTTCATATGGGAAAGTCCCTAGCTTCACTCCCCTTTCTTGTCACATCATTATACATCTCTATTAAAATGTAAGCTCCATGAGCATTGGACTTCCTTTTTCCACTGTTTTATCTTCTGTGCCTGGCATAGTAGATTCTCAGTAACAAGTGCAGGATAAATGAATGAATACGTCATTGACTTTGGAAACTGTGGGGAAAGGGACAAGGCAAAGACATCATCTCTGATGAAACTCCCTTTGACTATTTTCATATATTGACAACTAAAATTTACCAAATAAATAACAAGAGTGAAGAGTTGAGGAAGTCATAGATTGAGTTCCCACAGTGTCAACTTTTTATTGTAATCCTTGGTTTAAGACCACTTACCCAGTTTTTTCTGCTTGTATTATTCAAGGACACTTTATTACAAATGAAAATAGGAAAAAAAACTTCCAAGAGGAATTTGCTGGTAATATTTGAACAAGGATTCTCACTTCTGTTTCTTTCTGAATACTGGTGTCATTATCTTCTAGTGTAGACTGGCCTCTTCTTAGATTAGAGGACAAAGTTGCCAGGAGTCTCAGATTCACATCTTAGTCCTCCACAGCCAGAGAATATGTTTCTCTCAGTCCATTGGGAGAGATGTTCATCTAATCCAGCCTCCCCTCATCATCACTGGAATTACCATATCCTTTACTTCATTTATCACATGGGTTCTATCTGTGGCCTTCCTCATCCATTCTCTGCTCCCCTTTCATTTCCCCAAGCTTACAAGGTCACTATTTTGCCTAAAATCTGCAAGAATTCTTCTCATTCCTTTCATACCAGCACCCAAGCTACTTTCATAGCACATGCAGCCCTCTTTAATTTCATCCAACTTGGTTATCATTTTTCAAAATCTCCACCTTATTGCCCTCATTAAACCCTGAACTCTAGCCATACTGACTTATTTACTTGAAATTCCCCACTAATGGCCCGATCTGGAATGGCTTTCCCACCTTCATTTGATCCATTGACATCTCAGTTCAGTTCAGTTGCTCAGTCATGTCTGACTTTTTGTGACACCATGGACTGCTACACGCCAGGCTTCCATGTCCATCACCAACTTCCAGAGCTTGCTCAAACTCATATCCATCAAGTTGGTGATGCCATCCAACCATCTCATCCTCTGTCGTCCCTTTTTCCTGCCTTCAATCTTCCCCAGCATCGGGGTTTTTTCCAATAAGTCAGTTCTTCGTATCAGGCAGCCAAAATATTGGAGTTTCAGCCTCAGCATCAGTCCTGGCAATGAATTTTTAGGACTGATTTCATTGATGTCTAAGCATTCTTAAAGATCAGCTCAGCCATTACTCCTCCTGGGAAGTCTTTTATTTTCCCATCTGTGAGATATCCTTCTTATCTGTTCCCACAAAATTTTGTTTTAGTCTATCATACCAATTAGAGTATTTTTTATTATCTGGAATCAATTGTCTCACAGATGAGACTGTGAACTTGAGGGCAAGAACTATGTTTTCTATTTTACCAGTACCTAGCATATATTCTTATCAAGATTTATTGGGCAGGCAAATAATTGAAAGTGTGAATGACTTAGCAGAGTTACATTAACAAATGAGAGATAGTTTTATCTCCTAGACTCTAAATATCAGCATTTCCCATGATTAGACAGATGTGGAAAGATATATTCACATGTTTCAGAAGTCTTATTTAAAACAAAATGTATGAGAAACAATTGGATATGGGCATTAAATGCAAACTGTATGGGCATTGAAATCTGACCAACTAGGTTGAGAGGGCTTCCCTGGTGGCTCAGATTGTAAAGAATCTGCCTGAAATGCAGGAGACCTGAGTTCGATTCCTAGGTCAGGAAGATCCTTTGGAGAAGAAAGGACAACCCACTCCAATATTCTTCCCTGGAGAATTCCATGGACAGAGAAGCCTGGTGGGCTACAGTCCATGGGCTCCCAAAGAGTCAGACACAACTGAGGGACTAATACACACACACCCCTAGGTTAAGAACTCACCTCTTTTGCCTACTGCTGCTGCTCACTTCAACTGTGTCTGATTCCTTGTTACCCCATCAACTGTAGCTCACCAGGATCCTCTGTCCATGGGAGTTTCCAGGCAAGAATACTGGAGTGGGTTGCCACGCCCTCCTCCAGGAGATCTTCCTGACCCAGGGATCAAACCCACATCTCTTATGTCTCCTGCATTGGCAGGTAGGTTCTTTACCACTAGTGCCACTTGGGAAGCTCTTCTCACTACTACTTACATGATTTGGGGCAGATTACTTAACTCTCTGAGCTTGTTTCCTCATTTATTCAATATTTTGTTAATAGTAGTAGCTAGTTTATAGGGTTGTATGTGCATTAAACCAGATAGATTGTGCAAAGAACTTAAAGTGCTGTGTGGCACATAGTAAGTTGCTGAATAAATGTGAACGTTAACAATATTGTTTGCTATTGTCTAACTAAATTTTATGCCATGGCCAGAGTCTATGCTAGTGAGAACTATCTTCTATAGATATAGACATGTTCAAATCTGAATTTTAAAAAGTCAAACAAACAAACAAATTAACAAAACTTCACAGAACTACAACCAGCATGTAACATATATGCTGATATGGCAGAAGAAAATTAATTCTTAGATTGGAACAAAAGTCATTTAACCTAACTGTCCTAGTTAGTATGCAGATCGCCTCCAAATGGCAAAATGTATTACTGCAGCAATTGTGAGTGGGGTTATTGCTTCTTTAGTGAGTTTGAAAGTGAGTTTAAAATATATCAAAATTTATACCAAAAGTTTGCAGAACATTCCAGAATGTTTGAGTAAGTTGGGGACTTTAAAGATCATGGTTGAAACTATTGGTCTAGATGAGCATTATCTTTCAAGCCAATGCTTTTGTTTAGCCTCTTAGTACTGTGTGTGTGTGTGTGTGTGTGTGTGCTTGTGTGCATTTTGTGTGTACATTTAGTCAGAATCACCCACTGGTAACACTCTCTGGCTTTTAGTGCTCTTTAGTGGCGTCATATTCAAATTACAGGAGCAGGCATAGAGGAGAAAACATTACCTTTAATGTACTGAAGACAGAATAAAAAAAGTTTTGAAATTAGTGATTTCATACACTAGGTCTCGTAAAATTCTTTGCATACCTAGTGATGGAATTGGAGTGGGTTGCCATGCCCTCCTCCAAGGAATCTTCCCTAACAGGGATCGAACTGGTGTCTCTTATGTCACCTGCATTGCAGGCGGATTCTTTACCCACTGATCCACCTGGGAAAGCCAGTATTCTTGCCTAGAGAATCCCATGGAAAAAGGAGCCTGAAAAGCTACAGTCTGGAGGGCTGCAAAGAGTTGGACATGAGTGAAGTGACCAAGCACGCATGCAAAATCAAAATGGGACTTTTCACGTTAATGAAACTGAATTTATAAAAATCATGTAAAAATCCTGCCTATAAACCATATCATAAAGTCCTCTAACCCAAAGTCATTTGTTAAGAAAAGTGCAGATATTTGCTTCTGGGTAAGTGACTAGGAAATCTACTTAAAGTGTTGTCAATAAGGAGTTAAATTTGAAGCTGTTTCATTTTAAATGAATGAAGCCAATTATAAACTTCAGAGCTTTGTCTTCACTTTGCATTGTAGCACGTGCATTAGAAAACAAATGTAACCCTAGGTGGTTAAGGCTATAGGTATTTATATTTTCAAAGGACAGAAAATGCTTTTTAAAATCAGATATATACACACAAACATTATATAAATAAAATACTCACTATGTGAAAAGATTGAGCATTTATTTAATAAGTCTGAAAATGCACAATGGGTGATATAAAATGCATATAAAATTAAACCAAGCAGGTACATTAATCACTGCCACCAGGACAAATGAATTCAAGCAGCAATCATTTATTTAAATGACCTGCGCAGGATGGAGGAGAATAGCAGAAGATAAAAAGCACTAGGAAAAGTTTATAGGTTTTTCACTCACCAAATACCTTAGGGGTAGGGGAAATATAGTGGGAAATGAGCAGACCTATTTGGCCTTCTTTCTGACAGAGATGGAGAAAAGGGGTTAGAAGGGCAGCCATCCTCTTAATGACCTAATTGTAAATCCATTTGTTTTAGATGGCTAATCTGTTTTTATTGTGTCAGTATAGATGACTTGGATAATTGCTGGCCCCGTGGCTCTGAAGTGATCAGATGGCACATTATAAATTGGAAGGTAGCCAGGTCTTGTCCAATATAGAGTTGGTTAAAACCTTTGATGACACAAGTGTCTGATAAATAAAATATACCTCGTCAGTGAAAGCTTAGCTTGATAATTAGATTGGAGAGCAGGTTGTTTCATGTTTGAAATCTTCCAAGCTGTGAAATACTCGAAGTTGAATCCAACTCAAGAACAAATTCTAGTAAGTTCGGGTTAAGTCTATTTTTTTCACTTTCAAGAATTACCTCTTAAACTGGCTTAATAAAGAAGCCTGTCATCCGTCTGTTATCTTAGAATTATCTGAAAAAATGTGGCTTTGATAAATTAAGTGTAAATGAGACATAAATGCATCATAAATTGTGGGATTAGTTTTCTCATGAAAGATATACAGATTCCAGAGTTGAAGATGAAAAAAAAAATTTCTGGCAATCAGTTTTTGCCTTGGGGTTTCTACAATACCTTTATGATAGTCAGTTTCCCTCTCATCCTTTCTTCTCATGGGATTTGTGTACCTAAGAAGTGTTAGGGGCTTCTTGTGGGGCTGTGGAATGACATTGACCCTATTTAAATAAGCATTAAAAGCGGACAAGACAGCAGCTTTCACCTTCTTTAAAATAGTGCGTAAAATTCTCATGCATTCATCCTCCACTCATTTTACACTGTCCCTTAGTGGGGTGATTCAGTTCAGCTCAGTCGTGTCCGACTCTTTGCGACCCCATGAATCGCAGCACACCAGGCCTCCCTGTTCATCACCATTTCTTGGAGTTCACTCAGACTCCTGTTCATCGAGTCCATGATGCTATCCAGCCATCTCATCCTCTGCCGTCCCCTTCTCCTCCTGCCCCCAATCCCTCCCAGCATCAGAGTCTTTTCCAATGAGTTAGCTCTTCGCATGAGGTGGCCAAAGTACTGGAGTTTCAGCTTTAGCATCATTCCTTCCAAAGAAATCCCAGGGTTGATCTCCTTCAGAATGGACTGGTTGGATCTCCTTGCAGTCCAAGGGACTCTCAAGAGTCTTCTCCAACACCACAGTTCAAAAGCATCCATTCTTTGGTGCTCAGCCTTCTTCACAGTCCAACTCTCACATCCATACATGACCACAGGAAAAACCATAGCCTTGACTAGACGGACCTTAGTCAGCAAAGTAACGTCTCTGCTTTTGAATATACTATCTAGGTTGGTCATAACTTTTCTTCCAAGGAGTAAGTGTCTTAGTGGGGTGATTAGGAGAGAAAAAAGAAAACAACCCTAAAAGTAATCTACAACTTTTATCAATACAAATGGTGCTCTTCATAACCAGAAGCATATAGCCTTAGCAACCAACCATGTCTTTAGGGAATTCACCTCCATGCAGTTATCTTCAAACCCTTCCCCCTTCAACTCACAATTCAACATCACAGAACCCTCACATAGTTGATTCACCAGTATATTTATGGGTGTCTGGGTGAAGTTAGAAGCAGCAGTATGCACATTTCTGAAAAGCACTGTTCACCTTGGCCCTCATTTGTGTCACACCAATTCCACACCAAGGACTATTTGTCCCACCAGGATCGCAGAGAGAAGATAAAGGAATCTAACAGAGCCCTGCTCTGTCCTGCCACTTGGTCCTCAGGTTCATGAAGAGCACTTGTGCCCTACTAAATGCCTCTACATCAGTATTGCCCATCAGAAATGCCACTTTACTAATGTCTCAATCCACTTTCACAACTTTCCTTCTCAATAGCTCAGCTCTTCCTATTTACATATTCCTATCTTCTCACTTTTCCCTTTCCTTCCCTCACTTTTTTTGCCCATCTCCTTACATCATTTGTTCCATCATTGTTACCCTCCTTCTCTCCATTTTTAGTGACACATATCAATGGGAGGAACTTTATGACTATTACTTTGGGAAGAGGCTTTTGGAGAAAAAGACCAAGTATATCTTCTTAATGAACTTGAAGTTTTCCCATCACAGTCCCCATGGCCCTTAACTGATCATAAGGAAGCAAATGGGCACTTGTAGCTCTATTATTGGACCTTCGAGGTCTCAGAAGATCTCATCAACCCAATCCACTCTAACCATCTCTTCTCTCAGATGAAGGAAACATAACAAAGTCTAACCATCTCTGTTACCATGGAAACAGAAGTTTGCTCCCCTGTCCAAAAGTAACAGAATGAAAAGAGATAATGCCATTGGCAAAGAATGGATTGTCATTGGCAAGAAAATAAGTAGCAAAAGAAGTGATTTTCAGGGAAGCTGTATTTTGACAAATTCAAGGGAGAATCCTTGAAACATAAAAGGTCAGGTAAGTGGTCTGAGAGCCACGACCTGACATAGCTTCAATTGCAGAAGCAGTGACTAACCTTTGTAACCTGTTATAGTCACTCTTCTCATTAGGACAAAACCCTGAGGGAAACTGTACAGTCCTACTTACATGGTGGTTTCATATTTAGGTGGACTTCTGAATTCTGGTGTTTCTGGTCTGCCAGTAGATATTCCCGAACAGGTAGGGGCTTCCTATAGGGAGAGAACGAGGTTGGTGGTCAATCTTGACTCCTCTTCTGATCTTCAGTACCTCCCATCAGTCAACAGATCTTTTAAATTCTACTTCTGCTAGCCCCTCCCATCCAGCTGAATGCAACATCTTTCTGCCTCGTCCCTGTGACTCTGTTGACTGCACACCACCCCCAGATTGTCTTTCTTTAATTTGTGGGTCATATCTGTCCATTATGTGCCTGGCTAGATAACTTGGTCATTTTACATTTTCTGCCTTGGTTCCTACTTTTCAGTATTTAGACTCTGTTCTGAAAAATTTTAATTTTTCTATCTTTGCACATCTTCTATAATATGAGACTGTGGGATATTTGAAAGCACAAAACATATTTGACCCATTTACCCAATGTTTTTCAGCATTACCTTTACATCTCTAACAGTAGCTCTTAGCAAATGTGTTGTAATATTTGTTTAAGATATATAGAAAATCTCTGTTTATTTGGTAAAGGAATTAAAGTTGTGGGAAATGAATTATCCCACTATTCCCTAACCTGCATAAACCAGTGGAATAAAGCATTCTTAATACTAAGCACTTAAATAAAGAGAAGAGGATGGGAAAGGGAGAAAAAATGAACCTCCCAGCTAGTGAATCTCTCTCACCTCTGGATGCCAAACTTGATGTTTTCAAGATTAAGGCATTTACCTTTGGCGTAAAATGGTAGGCATGGAAAAGAATTAATGACTCCTCCAGACAAGGACTTTAATACTGCTGGGTCTAGCTTATTTGAAGAAGAAATTCAGAAGGATCACATTGAATCTCAAGGCATTTACTGAAAAAATTAGATGTGTACCACAGCAATTCCATTCCTTGTCTTGAAACTGAGCAGGACACTGCAGGGCCTTCCTAGGAACAGGACCACCTCTCCCTGTGTCTGCTACCTCTTGTTTGCAAAAAAAACTTTGGCCTCATCATAAAACAAAGTCAGAGCCTTCTACTTCCTCCTCAAGCACTGTAGGTAGTATCCTGAGACATATCCTTGGGTTATTTGGCAGAGATTAAACCCCTTACCAGGTGGATGAAGTTAACTGCATGCTGATCACCAGAATGTAGACCCCAGACTGGTTGAAACAAGAAGGTTGATGATTGAGTTTCTTGAAACATCACCCTGTTACCTCACCATCAACCAATTAGAGAACTGAGCAAGAGCTGATCACGTACCTCACAACCTTCTTTCTCCCTTACACTCTCTTAAAAAACCCTTTTCTGCAAGTCATCGGAGACTCTGGGCCTTTTAAGCATGAGCTTCCTCTTCTCCTTGCGTTGACTTACAGTAGATACTTACTTTGCTTCACCTCAACCTGTTGTTAGTAGACTGGCTTTCCTGCATGTCAGGTGAGTAGACCCAAGTTCAGTTTGGAAACAGTATGGGGATTTTTCCTGTTATTTTTTTTCTTCCCCTTACCCTGCTTCTGGCTAAACTATAGATCTCACCATTTGAACCTGAATCTTAAGTCTGATTGACTTAGTTCTCATTCTATTGAGTGTTTCATCTCTTAATATAGACTATATAAATATTTGGTGCCCCCCCTCCACCCTAGGCAAAAGGATGATAGTGGGTTGGCCAAGAAATTCATTCGAATTTTTCTGTAAGATGTTATGAAAAAAACTCAAGTGAACTTTTTGGCTAACCCAATGCATCCCCATTCTGTTGAGCTTGGGCAGTGACCTGACTGATTTAGCCAATGAAAAGAGAGCTGCGGTGACATGCATCACCTCCTGGCAGAAGCTCTGAGAGTCAGCATGGTTTGTCCATTATACCCTCTTTTTCCTGATCTTTAATCAGGGAAGCCTGTGTCAAGATAAGACTTCATCAGCCCCAGTCCCTGAGTGACTACCACAAGGGCCCGTTTGGTCAAATATAATTCACAGAAAGCATGAACAAAACTAAACCTGTTTTTAAACCACAAAGATTTTGGAGTTGTTTGTTACTACAGAATAACAGCCTATTCTGATTGATATAATTAGGTAACAAAGATAATTAATAACAAAAGCTGAAATATTTGTGTTCTAGTCTCAATAATAAGTATAAAATTTCACCTAATCTGATACATTTGAACTGTAAAAACATATTCCATATGATATTTACTTCTACTAAGGTAAAATAGTCATTAATCATATTCTTTAGGAGATTTCCCACAAATAAGCTTCTTTCTACTCTTTCCTTTTTAAGGTGAGATTCTTCTGAGCAAGGGCTTCCATGATGGCTCAGCAGTAAAGAATCTGCCTGAAATGCAGGAGACACAGAAGTTCAGTTTGGTCCCTGGGTTCTGAAGATCCCCTGGAGAAGGAAATGGCAACCTGCTTCAGAATTCTTGCCTGGAAATCCCATGGAGGAAGGAGCCTGGCAGGTTATAGTCCATGGAGTCTCAAGGAGTTGGACACGACTGAGCGACTGAGCACACGCGTATGCACACACGTACTTCTAAGCAAAACTGTAACTCCACAAGTTTCCCTCACCAGTTTTCCTTGATAAATGAGTCCATATTATACTACATTGCTATTCTCCCAATGCAACCCTTGACACACAATAGAAAATTAATAAATGTACATTCAGTTAATTATTCTAGCAATGATGCAATATTTATCCATGCTGCTGCTGCTGCCAAGTTGCTTCAGCCCTGTCCAACTCTGTGAGACCCCATAGACGGCAGCCCACCAGGCTCTCTTGTCCCTGGGATTCTCCAGGCAAGAACACTGGAGTGGGCTGCCTTTTCCTTCTCCAATGCATGAAAGTGAAAAGTGAAAGTGAAGTCGCTCAGTCGTGTCTGACTCCTAGTGACCCCATGGACTGCAGCCTACCAGGCTCCTCTGTCCATGGGATTTTCCAGGCAAGAGTACTGGAGTGGGATGCCATTGCCTTCTCCATAGCAGATGTTAAATAAATGTTTGTTGAAGTTAGTTGAACTACATTGGAATATAATTCTAAAATATTTTGGAAATGTAAGCATTTTTTATTTTTGTGATCAATCTAACATATATCAGATAAATCTTTTCTTCTCCATCAAAATGTATAAGTGCATCTTTCAATGTTTAGACAGATTTATACGGTTTTATTGAAAAGTGATTTTAATTCTATAGATAAAACTCCTTCATTTCTAGGCAGTGTGGCAAAGATTTTCAAATGTTAGATAGTATATGTATCACCTGAAAAGCTTTTTATAACTGGATATTCCTGGGTTTGACACTCAGAAATTATGATTTTATAGATCTCGGCTGAACCTGCATTTTTAACTAGTGCCCCATGGTGATCTAATGCAGGTCATTCGCGGACTCCTTTGAAAAATGATCTACCAGACTTGTTGCTGAACCACAAAAGACGCTGGGATTCTTGGCCTCTGAAAGAGAATTCAATCCAGGGCCAGAGACGAGGCTTGATTGCTCACAGCTTTTGTGTAATAAAGTTTTATTAAAGTATAAAAGAGATAGAGAAAGCTTCTGACATAGACATCAGAAGAAGGCAGAAACAGTACCTCCTCAGTCGTGTTAGCAATGGAGTTATATACTTTTTAATTAGTTATTACAATGAATCAAAAGAATGTCTGGAGGTTGTAATGATCTTACTAGACTCACTCCCATAATTTACATTTTAAGATTATGGGATTAGCCAGAAGACTTTTTCCAGAAACTGTCCTCAAGCAGGATACATTGTTATTATATAATCTTAAAGAATGTAGAGGAAAAAAATTTTTTTTTTTCCTTTCCTCCTCTAGAATTCCAGACCCCTCTCTTCTTGGGGACCCCTGGACTTCTTATCAACCTGCTTAGGAATTGACTCTCTCGGCATCCTGATGGCCTGGGGGCCAGGTTAAAATGCAGATTCTGATTCAGTAGTTCCATGGCCAGGCCTGAGAATTTGAATTTGTTAATTTTTCTCATAATAATTTTATTATGAATATATGCCAAAATTATAAATACTCTAAATAATTTATATAAGGAATATACGTAATTGAATTTCATTTCCCTTGTTTTATTTCAACTTTTATTGGTGCTATTAGAAAATTTTAAGTTCCTAATTTGGGTCCATCATACTTCTTTTCTTTTTTTTCTATTGGAGTATAATTCCTTTGAGAATCTGCATTTTAAACAAACTTCTTGTAGTTGCTGGTGCTGTGAATTCTCAAGCCACACTTGGAGCAGAAAAGAAGTAAAGAAAAATACATTTCATTTTCCCCTAAGCTTGTGGATAGAGATTTGCACCTGTTCCATAATTATTTTGAATTTTAAAATCAGTTTGTGCTTGTCAGTCAACTGCTTAACTAGATTCCACACTGCCTGAGGCCAGGAAGCAGATTAATTATACTTTTTCTCTCTTCCCCCCTTAGCTCCCATCTTAGTGCTGAGCAATTCCCTAGCAGGCACTCAATAAGTGTGGTTGATTGATTGATGAAAGTACCAGAGAACAGCTGTAGAGCAACATGAAGTACATAATTATATGCAGTAAAATACCATTTTTACAGAATGGGTTTGGATCAATGTCAAAATGGATTTTCAGGGAAAATGAAAATTGACAGCATGCATTAAAATTTTTGAAAAACATCTTATTTGATTTGGATATTGTATCAAACATGCCAATAAATCTGTTTCCCATTTATGAATGATATGGATTATGCAGAAACTCAATTTAAGATTATAATTAAAAGTACGCTAAGACTTTAATGTCACTTGAGGTTGGTATTTTTGTTACAATAGCATTGCATAAAAACTAGAAACCCATTATTGTGTAAACAATTTATACTTGTTAAGGAGATGTAGTACAAGAAAGCGATCTTAGCTACAGATCTTAGCTTTAGACATAATTTGTTAGTCATTCAGTCATGTCTGACTCTCTGTGACCCCATGGACTGTAGTCTACCAGGTTCCTCTCTCCATGGAATTCTCCAGGCAAGAATATTTTAGTGGATTGCCATTTCTTTCTCCAGGGGATCTTTCTGACTCAGGGACTGAAGCCCAGTCTCCTACATTGAGGGAAGATTCTTTTACCATCTGAGCACCAGAGACAGATCCCAGACATAATTTAGTTGAGATGAAAATAGTCTTGGAGAAATGAAACAGAATGGGGTTAATATTCTTGTAGCTACGTGATGCACTTTGCAGCTCTGGGTAGACTCCTCAACTATATACTCACTCATTCATCCACTCACATTTAGTTATTATGCACTTGCTATGCTGGTGCTGTGTCAGCAACATATCCTGCCACCCTTGAGCTAACAGCCTAGTGCAAAATACAGGAGGACGGGCATCATAATACTGCACAGTACTGGCTAAGAATGGAGATGACCTGAAGCCATCAGGGAAGGTTCCTGGAGAAAGTGACTGTAAACTGAAATATGCCATTTGGGATATCCCATATAGACATTGGGACTGAGGTAGAAACTAGACAAAGGGGGAGGAGCTGGGGGGGATGAAGGAGGGAGCACTGGGGGAAATGTTTCTCTGGCTAAGGGAATACCTTGTGCTAGGGAGGTGACGGAGAGCTCAGTGGATTTGGCAAACCGGAGCTGAATGATAAGGGTCACTTGACTGTTAGGCGTGAGGTGAGAGAAGGTCAAGATGGTGGTGGATGCTAACCAGGAGCCAGATTATGAAGTTCACTTAAACCATATTGAGGTTTGTACTTTATCCTGAAGACCATGGTTTAGATGGGAGGAGCATGGTCTTGCTTTTTTTGTTTAGCCTCTCAGTCGTGTCCAGCTCTTTTGTGACCCCATGGACTGTAGCCCTCCAGGCTCCTCTGTCCATGGGATTTACCAGGCAAGAATATTGGAGTGGGTTGCCATCTGCTTCTCCGGGAGATCCTCCTGACTCAGGGACTGAATCTGGGCCTTCTGCATTGCAGGCAGGCTTCTCACACCTGAGTCATGGGGGAAGCCTGGGAAGAGCATGACTGTGCTTTTATTTTTAAAGAATTAAAAAAAAAAACATAGTTGCATAATATCATATAATTTACAGGTATACAATGTGGTTATTTGGACTTTTTAAAGTTTATATGTCATTTATAGATATGCAGGTCAGGAAGCAGCAGTTAGAACTGGACATGGAACAACAGACTGGTTCCAAATAGGAAAAGGAGTACATCAAGGCTGTATACTGTCGCCCTGCTTATTTCACTTCTATGCAG
>SJYC01092246.1:0-15832 GCA_006408675.1 Madoqua kirkii | reverse complement strand
GGTATACTGTATTGGTGTTTTTCTTTCTGGCTTACTTCACTCTGTATAATCGGCTCCAGTTTCATCCATCTCATTAGAACTGCGTCAAACTTATTCTTTTTGAGGGCTGAGTAATACTCCATTGTGTATATGTACCCTGTCTCTTATACACATCTTGGACTACGATTTCAACTTTTAGGAGAAACTATTTTGAAGCCACAGTGAAGTATCTAAGCATCAAATGACTATTGAAAAATAAAAGGTTGAGTTAATTGTAAATAAATCAGAAGCATATGTTTTAATTCTTCCTTAAAATATATATAAATTAAAATAAAATGTTCTTCATAAATATGACTTATATCAAGCCAAACCTCAAATATGTGAAAAGTAGTTCAAGCTATTTGACAAGTTTGGAATTGAACTAGACAAACAGAAAATTAAATGCATATTACAAAGTAAAAGAAGCACTGGCATATCTATTTGCTCAGGAAGAATGAATGTCGTCTGTGCATTGCTCTTGGGTAGAGGATTTTGGTTCTAATATTAATTGTCTAAACAAGTCAGTCTCAACTTTGTTCATTTATATCCCAGTGGAAGAGGTGATCTCTGGATCTCTTTCAGCTGGAAGTCTGTGAAATGATAAGGAACAAATGAGATAGTGCATGGAAAGAATCTGCAAACACATAGCATCAGACTGCTGCTTGAAAGTATATATTGTGTGTTTCTCAGCAACATTTTAATTTCCTTAAACACAGAAGCCATTTAGTTATGTACCTAGCATAAGGAGATCTAAAAATAGCTAATCAATGAATGATTACTTAATGAATAAATGCATTCCCTTCATAATAAAAATAATTACACAACTATAAAATCATATATACAGTTTTTGATTCTGAAATGACTTCTGAGGGTATTATTTATATGGATAAGTTGAAACTAAGCAGGAACATGTAGGGGCTTTCCTGGCTACAGATCCCTCTGCGTCCCCGCTTATTGTTGACAGAGAAAAGAGGTTTTAGAGATACACTGTACTGCAGATGGTGATTGCACCCATGAAATTAAAAGATGCTTACTCCTTGGAAGGAAAGTTATGACCAACCTAGATAGCATATTCAAAAGCAGAGACATTACTTTGCCAACAAATGTCAATCTAGTCAAGGCTATGGTTTTTCCTATGGTCATGTATGGATGTGAGAGTTGGACTGTGGAGAAAGCTGAGCGCCAAAGAATTGATGCTTTTGCACTGTGGTGTTGGAGAAGACTCTTGAGAGTCCCTTAGACTGCAAGGAGGTCCAACCAGTTTATCCTAAAGGAGATCAACCCTGGGTGTTCATTGGAAGGACTGAGGCTGAGGCTGAAACTCCAGTACTTTGGCCACCTCATGGGAAGAGTTGACTCGCTGGAAAAGATCCTGATGCTGGGAGGGATTGGGGACAGGAGGAGAAGGGGACGGTAGAGGATGAGATGGCTGGATGGCATCATGGACTTGATGGACCTGAGTCTGAGTGAACTCCGGGAGTTGGTGATGGACAGGGAAGCCTGGCGTGCTGTGATTCATGGGGTTGCAGAGTCGGACACGACTGAGCAACTGAACTGAAATGAACTGTACCCTCCCAGGTTCTGCATGTGGAGCAAAGAACAAGGCCTAGCAGTCAATATTTGGGAAGTAAAAACTGCAGGGTAGGCTGCAGTCCCTAGGCTCGCTAAGCATCGGACACGACTGAGCGACTTCACTTTGATTTTTAACTTTCATGCATTGGAGAAGGAAATGGCAACCCCCTCCAGTGTTCTTTCCTGGAGAATTCCAGGGACGGGGGAGCCTGGTGGGCTGCCGTCCATGGGGTTGCACAGAGTCGGACACGACTGAAGCGACTTAGCAGCAGCAGCAGCAAAAACTGCAGAAACAGAGGACAGTCATGTAGGAAAGTAGCGATAACTTAATAAATCAGTCAGGAGGACCCTTAGGTCTGTTTCAAAGGTAAAACTATGTCTGACATATATTGTTTTGTAGGTACTAAATCCCCTATCTGGGCTTCCCAGGTGGTTCAATGGTAAAGAATTCACCTGCCAAGCAGGAGACACGGGTTCAAGTCCTGGGCCGGGAAGAACCCCTGGAGAAGGAAATGGCAACGCACTCCAATATTCTTGCTTGGGGAACCCCACGGACAGAGGAGCCTGGTGGGCTATAGTCCATGGGGTCATCAATAGCTGGACACAACTGAGTGACTAAACAACTAAACCCCACCAGGTGGAGGAAACAGCATGCTCACTAGCAGCTCAGAGCCCCCAGATTGACTGCAACCAGAAAGTTGATAATGTTGACTACTGAAATACCACCGTGTTCCCTCACCACCAGCCAATTAGAAACATGCCCATGAGTGGATCACACACCCTTAACAATTCTTGCCTCTCCAAATCGGCCTTTAAAAACTCTTCCCCATCTTGGTGGTGCCATCCTGGCGGCCCGGAGTACGTGCTGCCTCTATAAAGACTCTGCTGGAAAACAAATGCTGAATGCTATTTTCATTGCTCACCTTTTTTTGTAAATAAGAAAATTCTCTTCAGATTTCTTTTGATTAGTAAGAATGGGTGCTAATGTAGGTCTTTCATAAAAGCAAAGTGATGTGAAGTGAGCTTTTGAAAAGTGGGGGATACCTATACACATTATCTATATTTCAGTATGCTCTGCTTAGCTGCTTAGTTGTATCAGACTCTTGGTGACCCAATGGACTGTAACCCACCAGGCTCTTCTGACGGTGAGGACTCACCAGGCAAAAATACTGAGTGGGTTTGCCATGCCCTCCTCCAGGGTATCTTCCCATCACTGGGATCAAATCCAGGTCTCCCACATTACAGGCGGATTCTTTACCTCTGAGCCACCAGGGAAGCCCAAGAGTACTGTACTGGGTCGAATGTCCCTTCTGCAGGGAATCTTCCTAACCCAGGAATTGAACTGGGGTCTCCTGCATTGCACGTGGACTCTTTATCAGTTGAGTTATCAGGGAAGCCCATATATATATATATATATATATATATATATATATATATATATTACATGATGCATGTTGTTAGGGACTAAATGTTTGTGTCCTCTCCAGATTCAAATATTGAAGTCCCAATACCCAATATGATGGTATTTGGAGGAAGGGTCTTTGGGAGATAACTAGGTTTAAATGAAGTCATGACAGTGGGACCTCCATAATGGGATTAGTATCCTTATAAGAAGAGAGACCAGAGTCACTCTCTCTGCCATGAAGGATGCAGTGAAAAGGCAACTATCTTCAAGTCTTTAAGAGGGTGCTCGCCAGGAACCAAATCAGCTAGGACCTAGGTCTTGAACTCCTCAGCCACCAGAGTTGTTTAAGAAATAAACATGTTGTTTAAGCCAAAAAAACAAACAAAACCCTTTCTCCAAAGCCTCCGGGGAAGAGCCTCTTCTCCTTGCTGGGCCCTACAGTAAATGCTATACTTTCCTTCCCCACAGTTGCTGTCAGTAGACTGGCTTTGCTGTGCCTTCAGTGAGAAGACTCAAATTTTGTTTGGTAACAAAGCCACTGGATTGAGGCCCACCAGTGTCCTAAAAAACAAATATGCCTCCTTCATCTTCTTCCTTTTGTTGGGTAGAAAAACTAAGGGCTGAGCCTGGGCTGCCCTGAAAATACCACTATGACTCTGTATTGATTCATTCATTCTCTGCTTCAAAATGGAAGATGAATTAATTTTCTGAAAGTTTCTCCTCATATTATCATGTTAGACTTTCTCACTCCAGAGTATACCATGTGCTTATAAGCCTGAAGTCCTTAAAAACTTTACCAGACCAACAAACACCATTTCTAAGCATAATTAGCTGTCCATCCACACACTATTTGTGTCAGAGATGTTCTACTCTGCTTCTCTACCTTCATGCCATCAAAACAGAACCTGTTACTAACCTATAATTTTGAGCTCAGGAATGTCCTCTGTTTGGGAGTATGACCTGCTGTTGGCAGGAAAAAGAGAAAGACTTCCCATTTTGTATGAAATTTGCCATATAATGAGCTGCTTTCTTCCTTGCTGATGCTTTTTCCTGATATCAATACCCATGAGTTAGATTTCAACTTCTTCTGTCTTAAGCTTTTGATCCCTGCAGCCTGACTCACTCTCCCACCCCACACTTGTTAGCCTGAACTCTTTTAAGAGTCAATGCAAACTCACTCCAGGTTTTCATGAATCTCAAGTTCAAATCCTGCCTCAATCTGACTGATAATACTCCACATATACTCTACAATTGTTTCACTCTTGTCAATAGATGTGTCACTGAATAGAATATAGCAACATTTAAATCAAGAAACTGGCTCCTACAGATATAATTCTTTCCAAGTTTTGCAGAAATTTGGATTCCTAGAGCTAGAAAGGTTCTTAAGGACAGTCTGGTGCTCTACTTTTCAATCTGTTTCCCACAAAAACCATAAAGTTACAGAGATAGTTCAAGAACTCTAAATGTTTGATTCAAAACAATTTGGGGGGCTATACTTTATAAATTTGTAAATTACTAAAAATAAAGCTCTCCTCAAATAATGCCAGATACCTATGTTTTAAATATATTGAGGACCACCAGTTTTCAAATTTTCTCGTGAATGACTTCACAATAAGTGACAAAAGTTGAATGTACTAAATCACATTTATGCTAATAAAATGCTGCTATTGTTTATACAGCATTCACACAAATTTGCAGGTAAGCGTCCACCTGAAAAACAAAAAGCTTGAAAAGGTCTAATCTAATCCATTCCCCAGCCAAAATAAGAATCTCTTCTAAAATACCTTGGACATGATCTTAGAGGGAGAATAGTGAGCAGTCTTGAAGAAAGATCTTAGTTTCTTGGCCAATAAATGAACCTGGGTAGCCTGGACAAAAATGGAATCCTAGACATCAGACCACCAGGAGCTAGAGGTTAGAAGCAATGTAACCCTGGCTCTTTCCCTCATTTGAAAGCAAGAATGCTTCAAGGGCAAAAACTGTAAAAACAGGTACAAAGTTAGTTATTAGAGACATAGCATAATGCGTGAGGGAGCATACATAGAAATAGTTTATTTAAGACAGAAGCAAGGCAGAAATACGTACCCAGAGAGAAAGGGTATGAGCAGCCTCTCTAATGAAGAAGAGCACAATAAATCAGACGGTAGGCAGAGATACACACCCAGAGAGCAGTGCTTGAGTACTGCATGAGGAACTCAGTAAAGAGGTGATTTAAATCATTTATATGGGATAGTCCTTCCTGGTCTTTGTTCACAATTGGCTGATTATCTTTTTTTTTTTTTTTCACACCTGATTGGCCCTAGGAGCCTCTCCAAGATGTGTGCTCAACTTCTTGCTCAGATGGACCCCACAGCAGAGAACTGTGGGGGTATGTGCTGTGCTTAGTTGCTCAGTCCTGTCCAACTCTGCGACCTCATGGACTGTTTTGTCTGCAGGCTCCTCTGTCCATGGGGATTCTCCAGGCAAGACCACTGCGGTAGGTTGCCATGCTCTCCTCCAGAGGATCTTCCCAACCCAGGGACTGAGCCCAGATCTCCCACATTGCAGGTGGATTCTTTACCGTCTGAACTGTGGGTGTATGTCCATAGTCAAATGGGGTGGTACCCTCTCCCTTTTTGACTGCCAAGAAGTTTTCCTGCACATGTGCAGACAGGGAAATCTTCCTTGACCTCAGGAGTGATCATCTTATCACTTTACTTCAATAGAGCTCAGTTTTTCCTTGGAGTGTCTGGGTGAGAACAAACCTTCCATTTTACTCCACTTGACAAACACCAGCTGTCCAAACCAGGGGCCCATCTATCTCCTACCTCAGACAGATATCTTTCCAGCCTCTGCTTGAATCCTAGGGCCGTGAACTCCTCACTCTACAGCTTTGCCTATTCCAGTGTTTCAAAGTTTGCATGTTGAGTGGACAGACATCTGTTGCCCTGAATTTCTCATCATTGGTCCAGGTTCTGTTATAGAGAGAACACTGAACCATTATAAATCATCTTCTACATGGCAGCTCTTTGACTATCTCTTGTCAATTTGTGTTGGGACTTCAGTACAGTTTCAGATAAAAAGGAAAACTAGATGTGTGGCAAATAGGTAGGTGCGTGGATAATTTAAAATGGATGCAAAGGCAGAAAAGATGCTTGGAAATGTTAAAAGTGGACCCAGTTTTAAGGACCATGCCTCTTAATGTTCATTACAGCATTGCTTGTAGTAACAAAACAGTTGGATGTAACATAAATGCATGAGGTTAAGTAAATTACAGTAGGATTGTACTGGAATATCATGTGCCATTAAAAATTAAGCAGTGGAAGACTAATGTCATGGAAAGATTAAAACCATGTGTTGGTATGGAAAAAAAAGCAAAAAAAAAGCATGTTGTAAATTTGTATACTTTGTACTTTGTGTTATTGATATATATATATATATATATTTAAAATTAATGGCATACATGTATATCATAAAGACACTAGAAGGGTATTAACCAAACTACTTACAGAGTCTACTCAGATGATAAGGATGGCAGGTGGTTTTTATACTCTTATTTTTGCATTTTTGATTTTTAACAAAGGTGTATCTGTTTATAATAATACAAAGGAACAAAGGAGTATTCTCTTCTCTTTTTCTAAGGGTGATAAGAAAAGCTTAATTTCCTTCATTGTCAGAAAATATCAGTCTGCACAATTCTGATATGTTTATTCAACAACTAGTCAAATAAAGAAATATTGGGCTTGATACAAAACTATGAAACTCTTGAGTTGGGTGCTAACTGTAGATACAAGTTTTATATTAAGCTGGGTACACCTGTTGAGGTCGAGCTCCCTTCCCCTGAAGCTCATGGGTTGCTCTCCAGTTCTCCAATTCAGATACCTGGCTGTGTTCTTTCTGCTGAACTTTGCATGTATTTGGTGCACTTAATCCATAAACTGTTCTCAGCTTCCAAATGTGTTTCTTTCTGTTTTAAGCTTGACACTCCAGGGAGGTCTCCATTGAGATGGTCTGTATCTCTGAGTATTGGTCACTCATTAATTCAACTCCAGTTATTTGCTATAGTTGTGAATACAGAGCAGACCTTCTGTAAATGTCAAGTGTGTTCATTGCCTTGACAATGGTGGCCCAGTGGACCTAAAGTACCAATTGGAAGTCCAGCCCTCTGTGCCAGACTCTGGCTGTGAGAGGGAGGACATGAAAGAAAGTCGGGACGGGGAAGCGCCGTTGTGCATCTGGCAGGCACATGCTCCTCCAGGATTAACTTACAATCAATCTGCTATTGGGCACCAGTGTTGACAGCCTAAGCGGGGCTACACTGGGTGACATATAAGCTTCTGTCTGCTACACAGATCACAGATACAAATGAGCACAAAAATACCATACCATATAATCTATCCAGTTCCTTAACAACCCCCTGCCTCCTCAACCCTGAAACCCACAAAGGGCAAATGCGCCCAGCTGACTGTGATAGCCAAGTCATTTAGTAAGCTGAAAGGAAACACAATGCAGCATCTCAGAAGATGAATATAAAATTACTATGAAAGCTCCGAAAGGGAAAATAATCATGAAAATTGCTGCAGCACAGAGGAGCTAAACCAAATATGCAAGGGACATATCATGAACATTTTAACATTTAAATATGACTGAAATCACAATGGGTCTGAAAAGGATTATATGTGGCAAAATATATTTGTGTGTGTCTTAGTTAAAAATCATCACATAAAAATCAAGCACCCTAGAATCTTTAATCATTAAATCTATTGAATTATCAGGTTTTTGTTGTTGTTTGCTTGCTTGTTTTAATCACTCAGTGATTACCTACCAGAATTCCCAGGCATGTGGTGCTAGCGGTAAAGAACCTGCCTTTCAGTGCAGGAAATATAAGAGATGCAGGCTTGATCCCTTGATGGGGTAGATCCTTTGGAGGATGGCGTAGCAACCCACTCCAGTATTCCTGCCTGGAGAATCCCATGGACAGAGGAGCCTGGCAGGCTACAGTCCATAGCGTTGCAAAGAGTTTGACAAGAATGAAGCAACTTAGCATGCACGCATGAAGTCTTTATACAAATTAATTTTGATCAAGGTGTAAAATTTACTTTTGGTTACCAGTGATTATATACTCTACCACAGTAAGCCCTGTTGAATGAATGTGGGATTGAGAAGTTCATGCATACATCTGTAGAAGAGTGTACATCTCAGTGGGGTTACAAGTAGGAGGTTCAGCATGCAAGCTAGCCAGGGCCAAATCTGGAGCACTTGTTTATTGGAACATGCAAGAGGAGAGAGAACTCAGCCTCTTGAGTATGTAAGAGTGAGGTCAAGGCAAAAGAAACAGTTCACATGAGACCTCAGTGCAGTGCTTGTTGATGGTTTTCACTAAGTGTGTGTTAGTCACCAAGCTCCTCTGTCTGTGGAATTCTCCATGCAAGAATACTGGAGTGAATTGCCATTTCCTTCTCTAGGGAATTTTCCCAACCCAGGGATTGGACTTGGGTCTCCCTCATTGCAGGCAGATGCTTTACCATCCCAACTAGTACTAGGTAAGTCAACGAAGTGAGTGAGAGGGTAGCTCACAGATGCTTTCACAGACAACAGGAGACACCGTTAGACTGTAACAACTGTCTTGTCATTGTTGATAAATTTTTGAAAACTGTCTTGAGTTTCTAAACCTTTTCTAATGTGTTTCTAGAAACTCAAGCTTTGTAAGTGTGCTACAAAGCCCAACAGGCTGGCATCAGTAGAAGTTGGACAATGAAACTTACCTGCCATGGCCCCTGTACTTCCATAAGCAGGTTGTCCTTCAATCTTGGGCACTACCATGCCTTGCAGAGGCTACTGGAGTGATAGGTATGCTGTTTAAACATAGTTCTTCTACCCAGATAAAGATATGAATGACCCCTTCCAGCTATTTGTCACTTCTTTGCACAACCCCTTCCATACACACATTCCAAACTAAGGAATCGCTAATATCTTTTTTGGAAAAAGTATTATAAATCCATTTTTAAGAAGTCATTTACTGGACTCCATAAATTATAAAACCCAAAGACTAGTTTTTGAATTTGATTTCTCTCTTCTTCATTTTAAATGGGTTTGAATAGAAGTGATAAAACTCTTGAAATAACACCTGAGAAATAGAATCTTCAACATGTCACTGATCAAAGGGGCCCATGAACATGTCCTCAAAGGTTTCTTTACAATATTTAGGGCCAAATACCTGTGCTTACTACAGTTATTCTTTACTCAGGGACGGAATTTGAGGAATGTCTCTCACAAACCAAAATTCAATACTTTTAATCCTGTTCTCTTGAAACAGGATTAAAATTAAAGACCTTTCACAATGTATCAAGGAGACTTTGAAATTTTATTTTATGTTATTGAAATTAAAACATCCACATTTTCATATGATTTTCAATTCCCAAATCATCTTGTCATTCTCCTCCCCACCTTCTTCAAACGACAAACAGCCTTTAATCTTTGTTCCCAAATTTAGTCCTTGGATGTCTTTTCTCCCCTTTTTACTGAAGCTATTGCTTTGAAAACATTGAATAAATCTGACATTTAAACTCCTCCAATATACTGTCGTATATTTCCTCTGCCAGGAGCCTAGAGTTTCATGTTAAAATATAGCTTGAGGTATAGAAATTATTGCTAAGAAAAGTAAGTAATTTCTTTTTCTTTGCAAGAAACCCCCCACCAGCAGTAGATCTAAAAGGACTATGCAAGCTCTTTTTTTTTTTTTTTTTTTTTCTCTACAACTTTTGAACCTGTTTGATATAAAGGAACTTCAGATGGGATGACCCATTAACCCCTTTCTCTAAGACAAAGGCCGTTGCTTCTGTATGCCAGACAGTTGATAGTCGCAGGCTGAATTCTCTTTGAATAGACTCCATTTGGGCAAGTTTTAAGGGTCTCTTACAGTCAGTTCAGGGTTATATAGCATCTTAAAAATCCTACAGCTATAGGGGCTTTAGAGATTATCTTGTGTGCCTGATTTTAGAGGTGAGAAGAGGAAAATAGAGCAGAGTTAAAAGGATAGTTTAATGTCATGAAACTGTTTGGGGGCAGAGCCAGGACTAGAATTAAGGCAATTCCACTTGTAGAGTTCATTTCATTATATGTTTTTCATGGGACATAAATAGCCTTTAGAGTCCTCATCCTCATCCAGAGTCAAATGGACACGGGCAGTTAAGTAGCTGTAGGCAGCCTTTTAGAGTGAAGCTAGCAGAGAGGGCACTGTGGGACTTCTGGAAACTGCTTGGGGAGAAGAAATTCAGATTTCCTTCTCCATCCAGCTTGGCTACAGCATACATAAGCGACTCTAGCTTCTAGGAGACACACCCCTATAAAGGGTTGAAGATGGAAAGCTTCATGGGTGGCCACAGTTTCTGGCTTCGTGTAAAGGGACGGCAAGGTCAACCTGATGTGGGAGCCTGTTCTGACAGCAAACGCACAAGCGGCTAGTCCTTGGGACTCTTATTTTAGTATAGCAGAGATGAAGGCAGAGACAGGCCAAAACAGCAACAGCAGAGCAGAAAGGGAGCAATTGCCATAGGGACACAACTTTAGCACAGAGGATTTGAGTGGGTTTGCCAAGGTTGCAGAGCAGTAGGAATCTGAGCCTCGCCAGTCTGGGTCCCCTGGTGGCTCAGACTATAAAGAATTCTGCATGCAATGTGAGACCCAGGTTCCATCCCTGGGTGAGAAGATCTCTCAGAGAAGGGAATGGCTACCCACTCCAGTATTCTTGCCTGGACAATTCCATGGACAGAAGAGCCTGGCTGGCTACAGTTCATGAGGTCACAGAGACATGGAACGACTCAGCAACTAACACTTTCACTTTCAGTCGGTGTCTGAAGTCTGCACCCTCAGAACAGAGTGTCAGGACTCATGGGGACTGGAGAAACACAAATGGAACAGAACTTCCGGACAGCTGGAAAGGGAGAAACAAGAGTTGCTGAATTCCTCTGCAGACTGCAGTCAAGGGTAGACTGACCTTCCTCAGTTGCCAGGTAGTGAATACTTTCGGCTCTGTGGATCCTCTAGTCTCCATCACAACTGCTTTTCAATGCAAAAGCAGCAGTAGACAGTACAGAAATGAATGGGCATGGCTCTTTGCCAATAACTATTTATAGAAACAGGCAACAAACAGGAGTCTACCAACCTCAGAAATAGATCCTTGTAGCTTCAGTGGTGAGAGATGGTGAAAAGGAATTGAGAGACTTCCAAAGAAATCAAGCTGTGTTTACCTTGCAGGGCTGTTCTGAGAATTAAAGGAGTTCCTACATGGAAAAAGCTTAAAAGAGCCCCTGGCATCTAGTAAATGCTAAATAAAATGACTGAGGCTTGTTTTGTTGCTACCGTCGATCACATATAACTATAAATATACATATACATATTTACATATATTTGGATGGTAGTAGCTACACTCATGTAAGTACCTATAGAACAACCTGATCTTTTCTAGGATAAAGTAGGAAAGGGCAAAAGATAACACAGCTCATATTTACTCTCTCTTTGGACCTGTGACTAGAAGTATTTCACAGTCAAACTTATCACATTTCTCACCCAGTTCTATTTAATTTGGGCATCAAGAAAAATTTTCTTGTTGGCAGAGGTAATAAATAAAGAATTTCTGAGAGAAGATAGGAACTAGTCAGCACACAAACTCAGTTCAGTTCAGTTCAGTTCAGTTCAGTTGCTCAGTTGTGTCTGACTCTTTGTGAAGCCATGAATCGCGGCACGCCAGGCCTCCCTGTCCATCACCAACTCCCAGAATTCACTCAAACTCATGTCCATTGAGTTGGTGATGCCATCCAGCCATCTCATCCTCTGTCATCCCCTTCTCCTGCCTCCAATCCCTCCCAGCATTAGAGTCTTTTCCAATGAGTCAACTCTTCCCACGAGGTGGCCAAAGTACTGGAGTTTCAGCTTTAGCATTATTCCTTCCAAAGAACACCCAGGGTTGATCTCCTTCAGAATGGACTGGTTGGATCTCCTTGCAGTCCAAGGGACTCTCAAGAGTCTTCTCCAACACCACAGTTCAAAAGCATCAATTCTTTGGTGCTCAGCTTTCTTCACAGTTCAAATCTCACATCTATACATGACCACAGGAAAAACCATAGCCTTGACTAGATGAACCTTTGTTGGCAAAGTAATGTTTCTGCTTTTGAATATGCTATCTAGGTTGGTCATAACTTTTCTTCCAAGGAGTCAACGTCTTTTAATTTCATGGCTACAATCACCATCTGCACTTATTTCCGAGCCCAAAAAATAAAGTCTGACACTGTTTCCACTGTTTCCCCATCTATTTCCCATGAAGTGATGGGACCAGAGGCCATGATCTTTGTTTTCTGAATGTTGAGCTTTAAGCCAACTTTTTCACTCTCCACTCTCACTTTCACAAGAGACTTTTTAGCTCCTCTTCACTTTCTGCCATAAGGGTGGTGTCATCTGCATATATGACATTATTGATATTTCTCCCAGCAATCTTGATTCCAGCTTGTGTTTATTCCAGTCTAGCATTTCTCATGATGTACTCTGCAGATAAGTTAAATAAGCAGGGTGACAATATACAGCCTTGACGTACTCCTTTTCCTATTTGGAACCAGTCTGTTGTTCCATGTCCAGCTCTAACTGTTGCTTCCTGACCTGCATACAGGTTTCTCAAGAGGCAGGTCAGGTGGTCTGGTATTCCCATTTCTGTAAGAATTTTCCAGTTTGTTGTGATCCACACAGTCAAAGGCTTTGGCAAAGTCAATAAAGCAGAAATAGATATTTTTCTGGGACTCTCTTGCTTTTTCGATGATCCAGAGGATGTTGGCAATTTGATTTCTGGTTCCTGTGCCTTTTCTAAAACCAGCTTGAACATCTGGAAGTTCGTGGTTCACCTATTGCTGAAGCCTGACTTGAAGAATTTTGAGCATTACTTTACTAGCATCTGAGATGAGTACAATTAGTTTGAGCATTCTTTGGCATTGCCTCTCTTTGGGATTGGAATGAAAATTGACCTTTTCTAGTCCTGTGGCCACTGCTGAGTTTTCCAAATTTGCTGCCATATTGAGTCAATTGACACCAATTTGATAATTTACTGTGTATCTGAAATATCTCTAAAACTGGCATGTTAGATGTTAAATTGAAATGCATTTGCTCAGAAAAGTTCATTCTCAGAGAGTTTTTCTCTCTATTTCTCAGTTATTCAGTGTAAGTCCTGGACTTTCCTGTAGCTCAAACGGTAAAGAATCTGCCTGTGATGCTGGAGACCAAGGTTCAGTCCCTGGGTTGGGAAGTTCCTCTGCAGAAGGGAATGGAGATCCACTCCAGTGTTCTTGCCTGGAGAATTTTAAGGCTGAGAAGCCTGGAGGGCTACAGTCATTGGGCTCACAAAGAGTCAAACATGACTGAGTAACTAACACACATGCATTTAATATGAGAAATAGATTAATTACCTGATGAGCACTCAACGCACTTGAAGGTATGGTTTGAAAATTAACTCATCAAACATAATGTATGTCATCTATATGCCTATGATGTTCTAGATGCTGAAGATAAAACAGCAAAGAAAGCAGAAAAAAAAGAAAGAAAAAAAAGAAATTTCTGACCTGACATATTTAACATTCTGAACATAACGAAAATAATGATAAGGGAGTTATTCAATAGAAATTAAAGATTGATGGAAGGAAAAGAATAAAGGCAAATGAGCAGCTCTTCATTTTAAATGTCTCTTTTATTCTTCCTTCCTTTTCCTCTTTTCTTCTTTACTTCTTGCTGCTGCTTATCCGCTTCATCTCCTTCTTCTCCCTTTTCTTATTCCTCCCCCTTTCCCTCTTTTTCATTTCTTTGTTCCATTTTTTTTCTTGGACTATTAAAGTTTCTTTCAGAGTTGGCAGTCACAGTAGCTTGAACATCTCTTTTTTAATGAACATTTTCTAATTCTCTATTGAGGAAATATTTTTATTTTTATGAGGAAAGCTTCAGAACAGTTCCCTTTGTTTATATGCCATTTTAAAGATATTGTGCAAGTTTTAATTTTTTTGCCACCCCATGCAGCACAGGGGATCTTAGATCCCCAACCTGGGATTGAACATGTGCCCCCTGCATTGAGAGTGCAGAGTCTTAATTACTAGACTGTCAGGGAAGTCACAAAAGCAACAAGTTTATCCTAAGAACTTCCATCTTATTTTCTAACAGACTTTTTTTTCTTCTCCCCAAAATGTCCTTTCTTCTTTCTGAGTGAAATTGCTCAGATCCAAGTTCATTCTGTCTTTTAGCTCAATTGAATCCTCTTCCCTTGTATGTGTGCGTGTGTGTGTGTGCACACGCGCTAAGTCACTTTAGTCCTGCCAGACTCTTTGTGACTCTATGGACCATAGCCTGCCAGGCTCCTCTATCTATGGGATTCTCCAGGCAAGAATACTGAAGTGGATGGCCATGCCCAGGGATAGAACTGACATCTCTTATGTCTCCTGCACTGGCAGGCAAGTTCTTTATCACTAAGGGCATGTACTCTCTGTATGTGTGATCCTGCTTAAAATGGTCAGAATCTCAGGTTTGAAATTCTAAGTGTTAGGTGGGAAGTGGGGAGGGGTGATATGCAAATATAGCAGAAATTAACTAATGTTTTCAACCACCTTAACGAGGATTGAGTAGTTTGATTTGGTGATCTTTAAATTAAGGTCATTGTAGGATAAAATACTTTACTAGTTGAACTTGTGACATCTTGTTTCTTTAGAGGGCTGTATTCCTAAAGGAGCCATCCCATGTTTATGGTCAGGAAGGGCAGCAGTAAGGAGATACCTTACTCATCCAAGCTAAAGAGCAGTGGCTGTGCTTTGCTGGAGCAGCCGTGAAGAGATACCCCACACCCAAGGTAGGAGAAATCCAAGTAAGATGGTAGGTGTTGCAAGAGGGCATCAGGGGGCAGACACACTGAAACCATACTCACAGAAAACTAGTCAATCTAATCACACTAGGACCACAGCCTTGTCTAACTCAGTGGAACTAAGCCATGCCTGCGGGGCAACCCAAGATGGGCAAGTCATGGTGGAGAGGTCTGACAGAACATGGTCCACTGGAGAAGGGAATGGCAAACAACTTCAGTATTGCTGCCTTGAGAACCCCATGAACAGTATGAAAAGGCAAAATGATAGGATACCAAAAGAGGAACTCCCCAGGTCACTAGGTGCCCAATATGCTACTGGAGATCAGGGGAGAAATAACTCTAGAAAGAATGAAGGGATGGAGCCAAAGCAAAAACAATACCCAGTTGTGCATGTGACTGGTGATAGAAGCAAGATCCGATGCTATAAAGAGCAATATTGCATAGGAACCTGGAATGTCAGGTCCATGAAGCAAGGAAAATTGGAAGTGGTCAAACAAGAGATGGCAAGGGTGAACATCAACATTCTAGGAATCAGTGAACTAAAATGCACTGGAATGGGTGAATTTAACTCAGATGACCATTATATCTATTACTGCAGGCAGGAATCCTTCAGAAGAAATGGAGTAGCCATCATGGTCAACAAAACAGTCCAAAATGCAGTACTTGGATGCAATCACAAAAATGACAGAATGATCTCTGTTCATTTCCAAGACAAACCATTGATATCACAGTTATCCAAGTCTATGCTCCAACCAGTAACGCTGAAGAAGCTGAAGTTGAATGGTTCTATGAAGACCTATAAGACCTTTTAGAACTAATACCCCAAAAAGATGTCCTTTTCATTATAGGGGACTGGAATGCAAAAGTAGCAAGAAACACCTGGAGTAACGGGCAAATTTGGCCTTGGAATGAGGAATGAAGCAGGGCAAAGACTAATAGAGTTTTGCCAAGAAAATGCACTGGTCATAGCAAACACC
>SJYC01092245.1:0-11016 GCA_006408675.1 Madoqua kirkii | reverse complement strand
TATAGTTCTGGAAGTTTTGGCCACAGCAATCAGAGCAGAAAAAGAAATAAAAGGAATCCAAATTGGAAAAGAAGAAGTAAAACTTTCACTGTTTGCAGATGACATGATCCTCTACATAGAAAATCCTAAAGACTCGACCAGAAAACTACTAGAGCTAATCAATGAATATAGTAAAGTGGCAGGATATAAAATAAACACTCAGAAATCCCTTGCATTCCTATACACTAATAATGAGAAAATAGAAAAAGAAATTAAGGAAACAATTCCGTTCACCATTGCAACGAAAAGAATAAAGTACCTCGGAGTACACCTACCTAAAGAAACTAAGGACCTATATATCGAAAACTATAAAACACTGATGAAAGAAATCAAAGAGGACACTAATAGATGGAGAAATATTCCATGTTCATGGATCGGAAGAGTCAATATAGTGAAAATGAGCATACTACCCAAAGCAATTTACAGATTCAATGCAATCCCCATCAAGCTACCAACAGTATTTTTCACAGAACTAGAACAAATTATCTCAAGATTTGTATGGAAATACAAAAAAACGCGAATAGCAAGGGCAATATTGAGAAAGAAGAATGGTACGGGAGGAATCAACCTTCCTGACTTCAGGCTATACTACAAAGCCACAGTCATTAAGACAGTATGGTACTGGCACAAAGAAAGAAATATAGACCAATGGAACAAGATAGAAAGCCATGAGATAAACCCACACACATATGGACACCTTATCTTCGACAAAGGAGGCAAGAACATACAATGGAGTAAGACAGTCTCTTTAACAGGTGGTGCTGAAAAGCTGGTCAACCATTTGCAAAAGAATGGAACTAGACCACTTTCTAACACCACACACAGAAATAAACTCAAAATGGATTAAAGATCTAAATGTAAGACCAGAAACTATAAAACTCCTTGAGGAGAACATAGGCAAAACACTTTCGGACATATATCACGTACCTATTTTAATCAAAATCCCTCCTTCAAAAGGGATCCATCATCTACATCTCTATGCCTACTTGATATGTATGGAAGCTGAGACAGAGTGAGAAGACATCTAGTATTTCTTACTTCTCCTCGTGGAATCAACTTGCCTTCTGAAAAATATTTGTGTTCACATTGTGAAAATAGGACACACAAAAAAATGCTGAGACTGCCTCAGCCACAAACGACTCCCCAGATCATTACGATATAAAGGCAGGCAGCTCCGTGATACCTACCAATCCATCCTCATCACTGGTCCAGAAGCCACAACAAATGACATTCTTGGGAGGCTTATGCTATCCACTCAGGGAACAGTACACCAATATTGTACGTGAACAGCACCTGGCTGGACAGGGCACTGCACACAGCAGAGCTTCCAGGTGGAAGAGGGCCCTTTCACAGTCACACCCACACATACCTTTGCTCATCATATCTTGATGCTGCAACAAAGATTTACCAATTTCTCTTGAAATCTTGGACAGACTGTCATCCACCATGCACCTCTTCCCCTTGAGAATCATTTCAGTTGGTCTACAGGTATCTGGAGAAGTCTGTGAACATAGCTTAAATGATAAGCAAGCAAGGTGAATGTCACTCCAGTAGCATTTACCTTTCCATTCTCTACAGTATATGTGTTCACATTTTCAGATATGAACAACTGGCATCAAAATCTATGGATGTTTTACAGTTCTGTGGCTTCCAGGACTACTCGATACCTTGGAATAACATGACCAGGAGCCGCACAATCTTTAAACTTCCTAGGCCACCAGTAATGGTGATGCATTTAAGTATTCTTCTGCCCAGGAAGGCTGGGTTTCCACTTCTTTATGTGAGCATGACACCCCACATTGAGTCGTGCAACTAGAAAGCTGACTCACGGCCCAGCAACATGGTTTCCATCTCTCGCAGGGTCTCTTTCCATGGTTGGAGCATATCTGCACAAGGGGGAAATACCATGGATAAAAAGTGACTCCCTTTAGCTTTTAGCTCTCTCTCTTTTTCTAATGGGTTGTTTCTTTCCATTTTATACATTATTGCTCCTCACGCCATCGGGAATATGTCAGGATTCAAAGGCTTCTCAAATTATAATGATCCATGTGGATCTCCAGAACCTCATGATATCATGGCAAAGGCCAAGGGAAACATCAGATTCTCTGATAGAAATCTCCTGAGCTCAACCAACACTGATGTTTCCTGTGAGCCTTACTGTACCCAGTCACTATGAACACCAACTTTAAGTGCTCGGAACCTGTTGGTGTAGGGCACTACACACAGGGTGGATTCAGGTAGGAGCACCAACTCTCAACTTCTCGCACATCAAAATGTCATGTTCACTTCTATTCCTACCACATCCTATTGAAATATGTCCAGAATTTCCCTAAATTGTGACCTATTCATTCACTGCCCACACAACCCATGCATCACTCAAAGGGGTTCGGCTCTTCTGCCCCATGTCTTACGGCAGAGATGAGGAACACCAGTCATGATGATGTTGTTGCAGATTATGCTACTCAGAAAGCCTCTGTTTACAGGTTGTTGTGTTGGTTACTGCAGCCTACATTTATCTATGCAACTAGAAAACGTTGACCCACAATTATCAAAAGTAGATTACATCACTCGCAGGATAGCAGACCAGACCTATGGTATCTGTATCAGGATGAAATACTTTGGGGAAAACGCACTCCATTTATTGCCTTTTCTACTAGAAACTCAATTTCATTAACTAACCTGTAGGTGCTCATGCTATTAGGAATACTCAACAATGGAAGCACCCTCGAAATGCCTACAAACAGGCTGGCTCACTGGACCCATCAGATATCATGAAAAGCAGCCCATACACACAAGTAGCACCAAAACGCGAAGTGTTCCAGGGTCAAACAAAAATCATGTTCCCAGTGAGCCTCACTCTACAAAGACAGGGAATGTGTAGCAGAGGTATTCACGATCAGTTCTCTAGGCAGAGCATTGCACATAGTACAGATCTCAAATGTGGATTAACCCAAAACTCCAGGCAGTAATACAAGAAATTATGATCTCTCGGCCCACTGCTTTCTATAGGCTGCACACAAGAGAGATCAACGCCACTAGAGAATATTCACCTACCTATTTTAACCAAAATCCATCCTTCAAAAGGGACCCATCATCTATGTCTCTATGCCTACTTGGTATGTATGGAACCTGAGACAGAGGAGAAGACCTCTAGTATTTCTTACTTCTTTTCTTGGAAAAAACTTGTCTTCTGAAACATCTTTGTGTTCAGAGTGTGTAGATAAGGCCAACAAAACAATGCTGTGGCTGCCTCAGCCACAGACGACTACCCAGATCATTAGAATATATGAAAAGCAACTCCGTGAAACTTGCCAGTCCATCCCAATCACTGGTCCAGAAGCCACCACAAACGAAGATCTTGTGAGCGTTACACTATCCACGCAGGGAACAGTACACCGATATTATACGTGAACTGCACCTGGCTGGACAGAGCACTGCACACAGCAGAGCTTCCGGGTGGAAGACGGCCCTTTCACACTCACGTCCACATACAACTTTGCTCATCATATCTTGATGCTGCAACAAAGATTTACCAATTTCTCTTGAAATTGTAGACAGACTGTCATCCACCATGCACCTCTTCCCCTTGAGAATCATTTCAGTTGGTCTACAGGTATTTGAAGAAATCTGGAAACATAGCTTAAATGATCAGCAGGCAAGGCGAATGTGACTCTAGTAGCATTTACCTTTCCATTCTCTACAGTATAAATGTTCACATTTTCAGATCTGAACAACTAGCATCAAAATCCATGGATGTTTCACAGTTCTGTGGCTTCCAGGGACTTCTCGATATCTTGGAATAATATGACCTGGAGCCACACACCCTTTAAACTTCCAAGGCCACCAGTAATTGTGATGCATTTAAGTATTCTTCTGCCCAGGAAGGCTGGGTTTCCACTTCTTTATGTGAGGACGACACCCCACATTGAGTCGTGCAACTAGAAAATTGACACATGGCCCAGTAACGTGGTTGCATCTCTCGCAGGGGCTCTTTCTGTGTTCGGAGCATATCTGCACAAGCGTGAGATACCATGGGTAAAAACTGACTCCCTTTAGCCTTTAACTCTCTCTCTTTTTCTAATGGGTTGTTTCTTTCCATTTTATAAATTATTGCTACTCATGCTATCGGGAATATTTCAGGATTCCAAGGTTTCTCAAATTAGAAGGACCCATGTGGCTCCCCAGAACCTCATGATATCATGGCACGGGCACAAGGGAAACATCAGGTTCACCACTAGAAATCTCCTGAGCTCAACCAACACTGATGTTTCCTGTGAGCCTTACTGTACCCAGTCACTATGAATACCAACTCTAAGAGCTCAGGACCTGCCTGAGCAGGACACTGCACACAGGTTGGAATCAGGTAGCAGCACCAACTCTCAAGTTCACGCACATCCAAAGGTCATGTTCGCTTCTCTTCCTGCAACATCCTATTGAATGATGTCCAGAATTTCCCTAAACTGAGACGTATGCATTCACTGCCCACACAACCCATGCATCACTCAAAGGAGTTCGGCTCCTCTGCTCTATGTCTTATGGCATGGCTGAGGAACACCAGTCATGGTGATGTTTTTGTACATTATGCTACTCAGAAAGCCTCTGTTTACAGGTACTTTAAGTGGTTACTGCACCCAACATTTAGCTATGTACCTAGAAAAAGGTGACTACAACTATCAAAATTGGAACACCCCACTCGCAGGACCTCACACCAGACCTGTGGGTATCTGAAGCAGGATGAGGTACCCTGGGTCAAAGTTTACCACTTTTAGTGCCTCTTCTACTAGGAATTGTGATTCCATTATCTAACCTGTCGATACTGATGCTGTTAGGAACACTCAACAATGGAAGCACTCTCGAAATGCCTACAAAAAGGCTGGCTCCTTGGATCAACCAGATCATGAAAAGAGGCCCACAGGAACTTGCAGCAGCAAAACTTGAACTATCCCAAGGTCAAACAAAAATCTTGTTCCCAGTGAGCCTCACTCTACAAAGACTGGGAATGAGTAGACAAGGTATAAGCGATCAATTCCTCTCTAGGCAGGGAATAGCACACAGCACAGATCTCAAAGCTGGATTAACCCAAGACTCCAGCCAGTCATACAGCCAATTGTGATCTCTCCACCCACGGCATTCTAGAGCCTGCATACAAGAGTGATTCAGGACAATAGATTATATTCACCTACGTATTTCAACCTGATTCCCTCCTTCAACAGGGATCCATCATCCATGTCTCTATGCCTACTTGATATATATGGAACCCAAGACAAGTAAGAAGTCCTCTAGTATTTCTCACTTCTCCTCTTGGAATCATCTTGCCTTCTGAACCTTCTTTGTGTTCACATTGTACAATTAGGACTAATGAAATAATGCTGTGGATGCCTCAGCCACAGATGACTCCCCATTTCAATACAATATAAAGGCAGGCAGCCCAGTGAAACCTACCAATCCATGCCCATCACTGGTCCAGAAGCCACCACAAATGACGTTCTATGAGCCTTAGTCTACCCACTCAGGGAACAGCATACTAATCACACGTGAACTGCACCTGGCTGGGCAGGGCACTTAACACAGCGGAGCTTCAAGGGAGGAGACGGCTCTTTCACATTCACACCCACACATACCTTTGCTCATCATATCTTGATGCTGCAACAAAGATTTAGCGATTTCTCTTGAAATCTTCTATACTCATTAGGAGCACCACCAGTCATCGTGATGTCTTTTCACATTATGCTACTCAGAAAGCCTCTGTTTACAGGTTCTATTGTTGGTTACTAAAACCTGCATTCATCTATGCAACTAGAAAACGTTGACTCACAACTATCAGAAGAAGTTCACATCACTCCAGGACACCACAACAGACCTATGGTATCCGTACCAGGATGAAATACCTTGGGGAAAACTCGCTCCGTTTATTGCCTTTTCTACTAGGAACTCAATTCCATTATCTCACCTGTAGGTGCTGAAGCTATTTGGAACACTCAACAATGGAAGCACCCTCAAAATGCCTACAAAAAGGCTGGCTCTCTGGACCCACCACATATCATGAAAAGCAGCCCACATACACAGGCAGTACCAAAACTCAAACGATTTCAAGGTGAAACGAAAATCATGTTCCCAGTGAGCCTCACTCTACAAAGACAGGGAATGAGTAGCAGAGGTATACATGCTCATTTTTTCTCTAGGCAGAGCACTGCACACAGCACAGATCTCAAATGTGGATTAACCCAAGACTCCAGGCAGTCATACAGGCAATTATGATCTCTCCGCCCACTGCTTTCTATAGGCTGCACACAAGAGAGATCAACGCCCCTACAGAATATTCACCTACCTATTTTAATCAAAATCCTTCCTTCAATAGGGCTCCGTCATCTACATCTCTATGCCTACTTGATATGTATGGAACCTGAGACAGAGTGAGAAGACATCTCGTATTTCTTACTTCTCCTCTTGGAATCAACTTGCCTTCTGAAAAATCTTTGTGTTCACATTGTGAAAATAGGACACACAAAAAAATGCTGAGGCTGCCTCAGCCACAAACGACTCCCCAGATCATTACGATATAAAGGCAGGCAGCTCCGTGATACCTACCAATCCATCCTCATCACTGGTCCAGAAGCCACAACAAACGACATTCTTGTGAGCCTTATGCTATCCACTCAGGGAACAGTACACCGATATTGTACGTGAACAGCACCTGGCTGGACAGGGCACTGCACACAGCAGAGCTTCCGGGTGGAAGATGGCCTTTTCACAGTCACATCCACACATACCATTGCTCATCATATCTTGATGCTGAAACAAAGATTTACTGATTTCTCTTGAAATATTAGACAGACTGTCACTGACCATGCACCTTTTCCCCTTGAGAATCGTTTTAGTTGGTCTACAGGTATTTGGAGAATTCTTTGAACATAGCTTAAATGATCAGGAGGCAAGGCGAATGTGACTCTAGTAGCATTTACCTTTCCATTCTCTACAGTATACGTGTTCACATTTTCAGATCTGAGCAACTGGCATCAAAATCTACGAGTGTTTCACAGTTCTGTGGCTTCCAGGGATTACCCGATACCTTGGAATAATATGACCTGAAGCGGCACACCGTTAAACTTCCACGACCACCAGTAATGGTGATGCATTTAAGTACTCTTCTGACCAAGAAGGCTGGGTTTCCACTTCTTTATGTGACGATGACACCCCACATTGAGTCATGCAACTAGAAAGTTGACCCATGGCCCAGCAACATGCTTTGCATCTCTTGCCGGGTCCCTTTCCGTATTCGGAGCATATCTGCACAAGGGTGAGATACCATGGGTAAATACTGACTCCCTTTAGCTGTTTCCTCTCTCTCTCTCTCTCTCTTTTAATGGGATGTCTGTTTCCATGTTATACATTATTGCTACTCATGCTATCGGGAATGTTTCAGGATTCAAAGGCTTTTCAAATTTTCAGGATCCATGTGGCTCCCCAGAACCTCATGATATCATGGAAGGGCACAAGGGAAACAGCAGGTTCACCACTAGAAATCTCCGCTCAACCAATACTGATGTTTCTTGCGAGCCTTACTGTACTCAGTCACTATGAATACCAACTCTAAGTGCTCAGATACTGCCTGAGCAGGACACTGCACACAGGTTGGATTCAGGTAGGAGCACCAAGTCTCAACTTCACCCACATCCAGAAGTCATGTTCACTTCACTTCCTACCACATCCTACTGAATAATGGCTAGAATTTCCCTAAACTTAGACCTATTCATTCACTGCCCACAACACATGCATCACTCAATGGAGTTCTGCTCTTTCGCTCTATGTCTTACAGCACGGCTGAGGAACACCAGTCATGCTGATGTTGTTGCACATTATGCTACTCAGAAAACATCTGTTTACAGGTTCTTTAAGGGGTTACTGCACCCAACATTTAGCTATGCACCTAGAAAAAGGTGACCACAACTGTCAAAAATGGTACACCCCACTCGCAGGACATCACACTAAACCTATGGGTATCTGTACCAGGATGAGATATCTTGGGTCAAAGTTCACTCCTTTTAGTGCCTTTTGTAGGAGGAACTGCAATTCCATTATCTAACCTGTAGATGCTGATGCTATTAGGAATACTCAACAATGGAAGCATGCTCGAAATGTCTAAAACAGGCTGGCTCACTGGACCCACAAGATATCATGAAATAAAGCCCACAGACACAGGCAACACCAAAACTCGAACGATTCCACGGTCAAACAAGAATCATGTACCCAGTAAGACTCACACTTCAAAGATAGAGAATGAGTAGACGAGGTATAAATGATGAGTTCTTCTCTAGGCAGAGCACTGCATACAGCATAGTTCTCAAATATGGATTAACCCAAGACTTCAGGCAGTCATACAGGCAATTATGATCTCTCCACTCGCTGCTTTGTATAGGCTGCACACAAGAGAGATCAATGCCCCTAGAAAATATTCACCTACCTATTTTAACCAAATCTCTCCTTCAATAGGGTTCCTTCATCTACATCTCTATGCCTACTTTATATGTATGGAACGCGAGACAGAGTGAGAAGACATCTAGTATTTCTTACTTCTCCTCTTGAAATCAACTTTCCTTCTGAAAAACCTTTGTGTTCATATTGTGCAGACAGAACCCCCAAAAGAATGCTGTCACTGCCTCAGCCACAGACAACTCCACAGATCATTACGATATAAAGGCAGGCAGCTCCGTGATACCTACCAGTCCATTCCCATCACTGGTCCAGAAGCCACAACAAATGACATTCTTGTGAGCCTTACGCTATCCACTCAGGGAACAGTACACCGATATTGTACATGAACTGCACCTGGGTGGACAGAGCACTGCACACAGTAGAGTTTCCAGGTGGAAGACGGCCCTTTCATAGTCACACCCACACATATCTTTGCTCATCATATCTTGATGCTGCAACAAAGATATACCAAAATCTCTTGATATCATGGACAGACTGTCACCACCTTGCACTTCTTCACCTTGAGAATCGTTTCAGGTGGTCCATAGGTATTTGGACAAATCTGTGAACATAGCTTAAATGATCAGAAAGTAAGGCAAATGTGCCTCTAGTAGCATTTACCTTTCCCTTCTCTACAGTATACGTGTTCACATTTTCAGATCTGAACAACTGGCATCAAAATCTACGGATGTTTCACAGTTCTGTGGCTTCCAAGGACTACCCAATACCTTGGAATAATATGACCAGGAGCCACACAATCTTTAAACTTCCTAGGCCACCAGTAATGGAGATGCATTTAAATATTCTTCTGCCCAGGAAGGCTGTGTTTTCCACTTCTTTATGTGAGGACGACACCCCACATTGAGTCATGGAATTAGAAATTTGATCCATGGCCCAGCAACACGGGTTTGCATCACTTCCAGCGTCCCTTTCTGTGTTCGGAGCATATCTACACAAGGGTGAGATACCATGGGTAAAAACTGACTCCCTTTAGCTTTTAGATCACTCTCTTTTTTTAATGGGTTGTTTCTTTCCATTTTATACATTATTGATACTCATGCTATTGGGAATATTTCACGATTCAAAGGCTTCTCAAATTATAAGGATTCATGTGGCTCCCCAGAACCTCATGATATCATGGCAAGGGCACAAGGGAAACATCAGGTTCACCACTAGAAATCTCCTGAGCTCAACCAACACTGATGTTTCCTGTGAGCCTTACTGTATCCAGTCACTATGAACACCAACTCTAAATGCTCAGAACCTGCCTCAGGACACTGCACACAGGTAGGGGCACCAACTCTCAAGTTCACGCACATCGAAATGTCATGTTCGCTTCTCTTCCTACAACATCCTATTGCATGATGTCTAGAATTTCCCTAAACTGAGACCTATTCATTCACTGGCACACAAATCATGCATCAATCAATGGAGTTCTACTCTATGTCTTACTGCACTGATTAGGAGCACCACCAGTCATGGTGATGATTTTTTCACATTATGCTACGTAGGAAGCCTCTGTTTATAGGTTCTGTTGTTGGTTACTGCAACCTACATTTATCTATGCAACTAGAAAACGATGACCCAAATCTATCAAAAGTAGGTGACATCACTCGCAGGACATCACACCAGACCTATGGTTCCTGAATTACCTTGGGGAAAACTCACTCCATTTATTGCCTTTTCTACTAGGAACTCGATTCCATTATCTAAGCTGTAGATGCTGATGCTACTTGGAATAATCAAAAATGGAAGCACCCTCAAAATGCCTACAAATAGGCTGGCTCTCTGGACCCATAAGATATCCTGAAAATCAGCCCACAGACAGTGGCAGCAGCAAAACTTGAACTATCCCAAGGTCAAACAAAAATTATGTTCCCAGTAAGCCTCACACGTCAAAGAGAGGGAAGGAGTAGATGAAGTATACATGATCAGTTCTTTTCTATGCAGTGCATTGCATACAGCATAGTTCTCAAATGTGGAATAACCCAAGACTTCAGGCAGTCATACAGGCATTTATGATCTCTCCGCCCACTGCTTTCTATAGGGTGCACACAAGAGAGATCAATGGCCCTAGAAAATATTCACTTACCTATTTTAACCAAAATCCCTCCTTCAATATGGATTCATCATCTACGTCTCTATGCATACTTTATATCTATGGAATCCAAGAAGGGGTGAAAAGATCTCTAGTATTTCTTACTTCTCCTCTTGGAATCAACCTGCCTTCTGAAAAATCTTTGTGTTCACATTGTGAAGATAGGACCTCCAAAAGAATGCTGTGGCTGCCTCAGTCACAGACGATTCCCCAGATCATAATGATATAAAGGAATGCATCTCTGTGAAACCTACCAGTCCATCCCCGTCACTGGTCTAGAAGCCACCACAAACGACTTTCTTGTGAACCGTACGCTATCCAATCAGGGAACAGTACACCAATATTGTACGTGAACTGCACCTGGCTGGACAGAGCACTGCACACAGCAGAGCTTCTGGGTGGAAGAT
>SJYC01092244.1:0-14337 GCA_006408675.1 Madoqua kirkii | reverse complement strand
GCTGAACTGAAGTGAACTGAACTGAATATTTCTTTGGAAAACCCTGATAGTTACACATAGGTAGATTCAAAGGCAATTCCTGTTACACCTGACAACCCCAAATAGTCAACAGCAAACGCATACTGAGCAGTGGTTAAGTCTATTAAAGTGCTACAGGAAGAATATATCATAATGCCTGGAAGCTACAGATATATTACCCCACATGGCAAAGGGGAATCAGGGTTGCATGAACTAAGGTTACCAATTATATGATCTTGAAATTGGCAAATGAGCCTGGATTATCAGGTAGGATCAATACAGTCATAAAGGTCCTGGGAAGTGGGAGGAGGCAAAGGATGGAGTCAGACTGATATGATGTGAGAACAATTCAGCTCACCTTTGCTGACGGTGAAACTGGTGGAGGAAGAGGCCAGGAGCCAGGGAGCGCGGGCAGCCTCCGGAAGCAGGAAAAGGCACAGAAACAGATGTCACAGGAAAGAACGTAACCTCTGATACCTTGATTTTTTTAGCCTGTGGGGACCCGTGTCAGACTTCCGGCCTCCAGAGCGAGAGGATAACACATCTGTGTTGTTGGCGGCAGCAACAGAAAAGCCGTGACCTGTCTTGGAAGGTGGGCCGTGGGCACGGATAAGGGCTGCCTGGGACGACAAGCAGAGCTGACGGAGGAGCCGGAGTCTCTCTCAAGGGGCCTCTTATTTGTTCAACAAAAGACGGGCCAAGAAGCAAAAATGTCATGTATTTTCATATACATCATGATTCTCATACACTGTCACAGGTTCCAGTATTCCCTCTGCACTAGTGTCTCTTCCTGTAGAACAAGCCACTCCCAAACTGAGTGTTGTAAGCCTTACAACAAGAATCATGTAGCATCTCTCAGGGTTTCTGTTAGAAATTACTTATTTGGCTGTGTCAAGTCTTTGCTGAGGCACATGGGACCTTTGTTGCCACGTGTGGGATCTTTAGTGAAGCACGGGAACTCCCAGTAACGTGCGGCATGTGGGATCTAGGTCTCTGGCCAGGGATGGAACCTGGGCCCCTGCCTTGGGATTGTGGAATCCTGGCCACTGGAGCCCTGAGGAAGGCCCCTAACTTTCATTTAAACTCAGCTAATATTTATTGAACGTCTACTATGTGCCCAGTATGATGAGAAGTGAGCGTCTGCAGTAGAAGAGGTAGCTGCTCATTGGCTAACTTGTTGAATATTCATGAAGAAATATTCCAGGACTATGCAGAAGGGAAACGGTCCTGGTCTTCACGGAAATCACAAAATGACGGGGGAAGCCGCTAATCTGATAAGCATTGATTCTGCACCTACTGTGTGTCAGGCACTGCAAGGTGCTGCAGATAGAACAGGGAACAAAGCAGATAGGAATGCTGGCCCTCACAGAGTTTACGTTCTGGTGAGGAACACAGAATACACCCACGAGAAGTAAAGAAAGTATGTACTGTATCAGAATGGGATAAGCATTAAGAGAAATTTAGTTCAGTTCACTCGCTCAGTTGTGTCCGACTCTTTGTGACCCCATGGACTGCAGCACGCCAAGCCTCCCTGTCCATCACCAACTCCCAGAGCTTGCTCAAACCCATGTCCATCGAGTCAGTGATGCCATCCAACCATCTCATCCTCTGTCATCCTCTTCTCCTCCTGCCCTCAATGTTTCCCAGCATCAGGGTCTCTTCAAATGGGTCAGCTCTTTGCATCAGGTAGCCAAAGGATTGGCGTTTCAGCATCAACATCAGTCCTTCCAACAGACACTCAGAACTGATTTCCTTTAGGATGGATTGGTTTGATCTCCTTGCTGTCCAAGGGACTCTCAAGAGTCTTCTCCAACAAAATCCTCAGTTCTTCATTGCTCAGCTTTCTTTATAGTCCAACTTTCACATTCATACATGACTACTGGAAAAATCATAGCTTTGACTAAATGGATCTTTGTCAGCAAAGTAATGTCTCTGCTTTTTAATGTGCAGTCTAGTTGGTCATAACTTTATTGCCAAGGAATCAGCATATTTTAATTTCATGGCTGTAGTCACCATTTGCAGTGATTTTGGAGGGCCCCCCCAAAATAAAGTCTGTTACTGCTTCCACTGTTTCCCCATCTAGTTCTCATGAAGTGATGGGACCAGATGCCATGATTTTCGTTTTCTGAATGTTCAGCTTTAAGCCAACATTTTTACTCTTTTCTTTCACTTTCATCAAGAGGCTTTTTAGTTCTTCTTCACTTTCTGCCATAAGGGTAGTATTATCTGCATATCTGAGGTTATTGATATGTCTCCTGGAAATCTTGATTCCAGCTTGTGCTTCTTCCAGCCTCGCATTTCTCATGATGTACTCTGCATATAAGTTAAATAAGCAGGGTGACAATATATAGCCTTGACATAATCCTTTTCCTATTTGGAACCAGTCTGTTTTTCCATGTCCAGTTCTAACTGTTGCTTCCCGACCTGCACACAGGTTTCTCAAGAGGCAGGTCAGGTGGTCTGATATTCCCATCTCTTTCAGAATTTTCCACAGGTTATTGTGATCCACACAGTCAAAGGCTTTGGCATAGTCAATGAAGCAGAAGTAGTTGTTTTTATGGAACTCTCTTGCTGTTTTGGTAATCCAGCAGATGTTTGCAATTTGATCTCTGGCTCCTCTGCCTTTCCTAAAACCAGCTTGAACATCTGGAAGTTCACGGTTCACATATTGTTGAAGACTGGCTTGGAGAATTTTGAGCATTAGTTTAATAGCGTGTGAGATGAGTGCAGTTGTGCAGTAGTTTGAGCATTCTTTGGCATTGCCTTTCTTTGGGATTGGAATGAAAACTGACCTTTTCCAGTCCTGTGGCCACTGCTGAGTTTTCCAAATTTGCTGGCATGTTGAGTGCAACACTTTCACAGCATCATCTTTTAGGATTTGAAATAGTTCGACTGGAATTCCATCACCTCCACTAGCTTTGTTCATAGTGATGCTTCCTAACACCCACTTGACCTCACATTCCAGGATGTCTTGCTCTGGGTGAGTGACCACACCACTGTGATTATCTGGGTCATGAAGATCCCTTTTGTGCAGTTCCTCTGTGTATTCTTGCCACCTCTTCCTAATATCTTCTGCTTCTGTTAGTTCCATACCTAAAGTAAACAAGTGTATTAACTTCCTATCATTGCTGTAAAAGATTAGCACAAAATGAGTGGTATAAACAACACAAGTTTATTATTTTATCATTCTGAAGGTAACATGTCAGAAATGAGTTGATAGAACTGGGTTCCTCCTAGAACCATTGGTGATGACTGAGCTGCTAACTTGTGTCCAACTCTTGCAACCCCATGGACTGTAGGCTGCCAGGCTTCTCTGTCCATGGGATTCTCCAGGCAAGAATACTGGAGTGGGTTGCCATTTCCTCCTCCAGTGGATCTTCTGAATTGCAGGCAGTTTCTTTCCCGACTGAGCAATAGCAGGGGAACCATTCGGTGAATTCATTTTCTTGCCTTTTGCAACTTCCAGAGGCCACCTGTGTTATGGCTCGTGACCGCTTCATTCTGTCTTCAAGGTCACAAGTGGAGCATTCTCCAACTTCTCTCTCTCTCTCTCAAACATGCATCTGTCTTCCTAGCTCCTCCTCTGACTGTGACCCCGATACCTCCTCTCTTATAAAGTCCCTTGTGATTATATTCGACCCAGAATAATCTCATCTCAACATCATTAATTTCATCTCATCGGCAAAGCCCCTTTTCATTCCATCTACAAAGCCATGTGAGTGAAGTCACTCAGTCATGTCCGACTCTGTGACCCCACGGACGCGTAAGATAATGCATTTACTCCTTTCAGAGATTAGGAGGTGGTCATCTTTGGGAGCCATTACTTTTCCTGCCACATCGAGGAAGGAAGACATGGATTTCTGGGGAAGAAGGATGTCATTTTAGACAGGTATCAGAGGAGTGTCCCATGTGGCACCAGTGGTAAAGAATGCAACTGCCAATGAAGGAGACTCAGGTTTGATCCGTGCATCAGGAAGATCACCTGGAGAAGGAAGTGGCAACCCACTTAAGTATTCTTGCCTGCAACATTCCATGGGTAGAGGAGCCTGGCAGGCTATAATGTCCATGGGGTCGTGAAGAGGCAGACACGACTCAGTGACTGAACAACAAGCGCATGCATGGCTTTGGAGACCAGAGAAAGGAGCTGGATTTTACTCTGAGTGGGACAGGAGTTACGGAGGGTTCTGAGCAGAGGCTTAACACGACCTAACTTGGGTTTTATAAAGGTCACCAGGACTGCCTTCTGGAGAATAAATGGTAAGAGACAAACTGCTAGATTCATTTCCTAGCAATAACCCAGAGGTAAGAAGAGCGCAAGTTCAGTAGGGTAGGGCAGTGGGTGGTGAGAAGCTGGAGATTCTAGGTCTTGGGAGGTCGAGCGGAGGCTATTTGGAATGTGGGAAAGAGAGGCATCAAGGATGGTTCGAGGTGGTCAGCCCCAGCAAACAGAGGCCTGAAAAGTGAAACTGAAGTCGCTCAGTTGCGTCCGACTCTTCTTGACCCCATGGACTGTGGCCAACCAGGCTCCTCTGTTCATGGAATTATCCAGGTAAGAGTACTGGAGTGTGCTGCCATTTCCTTCTCCAGGGGATCTTCCCCACCCAGAGATTGAGCCAGGGTCCCCCACATTGCAGGTAGACACTTTACTGTCCGAGCCATCCATAAATAGGATGGAGATGATTTCAGGAGGAGCAGGGGACAGGCACAGCAAGAGATCAGCTTGAGACAAGTCTGACTGACATTGTCAGCAAGCGTCCAACAGATGTTGAAGAGACAGTTGGACATGAATTTGAGGTTCACTAACCTGCGTAGGACCCTTAGGCTTGGAAAGAATGAAGGCGGGAGAAGGGGACAACAACAGAAGATGAGATGGTTGGATGGCATCACCGACTCAATGGACATGAATTTGAGTAAACTTAGGGAGTTGGTGATGGACAGGGAGGCCTGGTGTGCTACAGTCCATGGGGTGGTGGGGCACCACCCCACTGCCCCACCCCTACACGACTGAGCTGGCTAACCCGAACTGAACCTGTATAGGACATTCAAAGCCCCAAGACAGAAATCCCTGCATACAGAAAAGAGGAGACCCAGAGTCTCAGTGGCTCTCGGTATTTAAGAGAGTAAGAGGGCTGACGAGCCAGGAAGACGGCAGGAAAGTCTGGTGAACTCGTCCCAGCAGCCAGCAGAAGAGGGGTTCAAGGAGAGGAGGGCCGACTGCTGAAAGGTGAAGAGGAAGCCACACTGTCCGCGCGTGCGTTACCACAGTTACTGCGGATGCGAGGTTAGCCAGAGGCGGACCACGGAGGGAGCCATGAACTGTGCCTCAGTGCGCCAGGTACCCCAGAGGGACTGGGGTGAGGGAGCAGGGGGTGAGCAAAGGCTGCGAGGGCTGAAGGGAGACGGCACATTCGTCTGGGGGAATTGTGAGCCCAGAGAGTGTAACTCAAGGATGCTGGATACCAGCGTGCGGAAGCCACACAGGCTGCAACTGAACCAGCTGCAGGTTCAGTGGGCTTTCATCAGGGATGCCGGGCAGCGGAGTCCTAGTTCCAAAAGGCGACTTGGAGGGGTGGGGGCAGGGACCAGGCCTGTAGGTGCGCACAAACCTGGCCCCGGAGCTCAGCATGTCTGCAACAATCCGGTTTGCCTCGAACCTTTGGGATTAAACCAGGGGACCGGGGTGGGTGCGCAGACTGGGGACCCACGCAGAGCAGGCTGCAGTTTCAGACCTACATCTCAATTAAAAAAAAATTTTTTTTTCTTTTTAAAGAAAAAGGACGCCTAGAGACCGTCCATGGTGTGTCTCCGCACCTCGCCGCGTGCCGGTCCCAAGTACACTCGTGGAGTGTGAATGCCCGCGCCGTCACGGCTAAGGAGGCTCTTCGCCTTCGGAAAGAAATTTAAGTTTATTATGGAGAAAGCACTCGTGTCACTTTCACAAAAGGAGACAGAAAGTTTAAAAATGGGGGTGAGGGTAGGCGAGGTAACAAAGCGCGGTCGGGGGCAGCGGCGAGCCGCAGAGGCTCCTCCAGCCAGGCAGTTAGAGACAAACAAAAACGCGGGAGGGGTCGCGCACCGCCTCCCGGGTGCCGAGGCGCCGGGACGCGCGCCGGGCAGCGCCGGGACCCGGGGCGAGAGCCGGGGACGCGCGCGGGTCCGCGAGTCGGAGAGCCCCGCCCGTCGGCCCGGGGCCCGGCCGCGCGTCGGCCCGGGGCGTCTTGCGCGCCCCCTCCCCGCGGTCCCGGCGGGGCCCCGACGCAGCGCGGACTACAAGTCCCAGGAAGCCCAGAGGCAGGCGCAGGGCGGGGCCTGGCGCAATTCCCCGGGATCCGGCGCGCTGGGAAGCGCCGCGGAGGACGCAGCAGCGGCGGGCGGCGGGCGCGCGGGCGGGCGGGGCGCGGGCGCGGGCGCGGGCGGGGGCGGGGCCGACGTGGGCCGGAGCCCTGCGTGCCAGGGAGGGGGCTGGCCGGGCAGGCGGCGGGCGGCGCTCGGAGCGGGCTCCGCGGCTTGCACGGCGCCTGCGGCTCGGTCCCGGCTCGGCGGGCGGCGCACGGCAGGCTCGGCGCGGGCGGCCCCGGCGCGCCGGGCGGCGCAGGACGCAGCGCGCGGACTTACGCCGCGGCCGGGGCGCCCAGAGCGGCGCGGCCACTGCCCCCGGGCCGGCCCTCGGCCCCAGCGCTCGGAGCGCGGCGGCCGCCTGGGCTTTAATGGCTGCTCGGCGGGGCAGCGCCTAGGGGTGGAAGGCGACTGCGGCACAGGAAGGCGCCCGATCGAGCGTCCTCCGGGGCCGGCCGCGCCCGCCGCGGCGCGCTCCATGGGGGCCCGCTGACCCGGGGCGCCGGGGCCCGCTCGCTTGCCCTACCGCCCGCCCGCCGGGCGCGCGTCCCGGCCATGAACTGAGTCGGCGGGCCGGCCCCGCGCCTGCTCCGCCCGCTCCTTTCTTCTTGCGCCTCCTCCGCCCGCCGCCCGGCGGGCCCGGCTCCCCTGGGGCTGCGGCGCCCGGGGCTCGGCGGCCCGCGGGCCCCGGGGCGCGGGGCGGCGGCGGGGGGCGCGCGGCTCCGGGCGCGGCGCCTGCACCATGAACTACCAGCAGCAGCTGGCCAACTCGGCTGCCATCCGGGCCGAGATCCAGCGCTTCGAGTCGGTCCACCCCAACATCTACTCCATCTACGAGCTGCTGGAGCGCGTGGAGGAGCCGGTGCTGCAGAACCAAATCCGGGAGCACGTCATCGCCATCGAAGGTGAGGGCCGGGCCGCCGTGGGGCTTCTGGAGGGCGGGCGCGCGCTCGCGCAAGCGTGTGTGTGCGTGCGTGTGTACACACGCGCCGGGCCATGGCACGCGGCTGCCCCGCCGAGTGGGCACTGCGGTGCTTCTCATCCCCCAAGGCCAGGCGAGAGCGGAGGGGGAGGTCGAGAGGGCTGGCGAGCGCGCCGCCAGAGATGGATCCCCGGCGATAATGTGCTAATGGGCTGTAGAGTCTCCGCTGAGAAAGTGACTGTTCGGCCGCGTCCCGGGCCACCCGAGTGACCCGGCCCAGCCATAGGCCCCCGGGGCGGCCGGAGCGGTTGGCGCCCCCGGACCGTGTGACAGATTACTAGGCCAGGGCCAAGCGTCTTGCTGGACGTTGAAGAGGTCTTTGGAAAAGTGCTGCTGCTGGGGGCGAGGCTCTGGTTGGCGAGTCTCCTCTGCAGGGTAGGACCAACCCCTTTGGTATGTTTGCCCATTTTGGGGGCACAGTGGAAGCAACGGAACTTAGCCCCAGCGGAGAGCCAGCCTCGGGTACGGACAGCACCTCAGGTCCGACCCACCTGCTCTGACAGAGAGGCTGGTTTCCTCTATGGTGTTTCCTACCGACATCCTGCATCAGATCAGAAGAACCCTCCCTTGGATGGGGTGGGGTGGGGGGTGTCACTTTCACACGCCTGGCACTGGGATGCCACCCACCCTTCCTGCAAGTCGGGTGAGGCAGAGGTTCTCAGGAGAGGTGCCGTGGAGTTCTGCCTCTCTGCCTCTCTGGGGCCAGTGTTTTCTCTGGATCCTTGTGGTTCTTATTTCTCCGCTACTGAGCTTCCAGCTTATCCCCTTGCTTCCCCCTCTTTTTGCTGTTGGCCAATGATGGTAAAAGGTCTGAAGGGTGAGTTGTCTGTAATATAGAACCGTCCCAAGCAAGAGTCCCTCTGGCCGCTGCTGGGGACTGCTGAGGATGTTCCGAGGCCTGGCCATCGCCCAGCTTCGGTCCATCTGCAAGCAGGGGGCACTGGCCCTGGGGCCAGGGGGACCTTTGTTTGAGTGCTGTGCAGCCTGCACGGCTCACCCCAGGGTGGCTGGGCTTGACGCCTGGCCGCTTAGATGGAGAAGGTGGTGTCGATGCTCTTGGCATCTGGCGGCCCCACGGACTTGAACCGCGTCCCAGCTCGGCTGCCCGATCGGTGTCCTGTCTCCATAGGGGACTTGCTAATTCCGGGAAGGATCTGGATGGTGCTCCAGCCTTCTGCAGGCTTGGCTGTCAGAGCACCTGCTGTCCCGCTGGCCATTAAAGATGCTTCCAGATTCCTCGAGAGGCGGAGGCTCCTGTGTGCCTCTGGCAGGGCTTGTGGGAGGCCCGGGGGACCAGTGCAGGGCCGCCGATGCTGGGCGAGCTGGCAGGAACGTGCCTCCAGGGTCCCGGCTCCGGCGCGGTGGCCACTCACGTGGAAGGCCCCCTGCTCCTCTCTCTCTTTCCTGGCAGCACCCACGGGAGTCTGATAAAACTCTTAGAGAGCAGGTACTGAGCGTTGGATGCACCTGGCCGAGAGCGCTTAGTGTCTGTGCAAAAACCTCATCGGAGCGTCCTTCCTGTGCCTTGGGTCCATTTCTCGTCTTGAAGTACAGCTCTGGGGTCTTAGGTGCTCCCCACGCAACAATTTGACTTTCTAGCAAGCGGATGTGGTTTCATTCTTCTTTTTTGGAAAAAACAAAAACAAAAACCCATGTTCCTTGATGATGGTTTCTGGTAGCGCGATGTCTGTCTGCCTGTACACACTGAGACTTTAGGCTCCTTCTTGGCCGGAAGCCTTGCCGTTTGTTGATGAGACTCAGAATCAGTGATGAATCCTGCTTGGGACTTTGACAAGGCTATTATGTTTTCTGTTTTTTTAAAAAAGGAATGTCTGTGCTGTGTCAGGGCTGTGGTTTATTTAATGGGGCTCTCAGAATCATTCAGATATACCTCCCTTCTTTGTGTTATTAACACTGATTGCACCTTTCACTTGTACAGAGAAACTTTAGCAAGTCTGTGCTTATATTCATAAGCTCGTTGTGTGGCGGTCCCGACCCTGGGGGAGAATGTGGGCCAGTTTCATTTTCTAGAGGATGGAGCTTCAGGGAAGGTTAATGACCTCCTGAACATTTGACTGAGGTCAGAGGTGAGCCTGAACCAAAGGATCCTTGGAACCCAGGCTTCCCCCACTCCCTGGCCACCTTCTGGTGCTGCTCCTCCTAATGAAATTGGTTGTTGTTATGAACTGTTCCCCCACTCTGTGCCAGCTTTAAGATGCAGTTGTGATCTATGTCTGCGCCCTTGATATTTTGGAGGCCAAGAAGATTGCTCAGTTGCGGCAGGACGACATTTTTCCTGGGACAGAGTTCGCAGGAGGAGCAGTTTGGTGCAGTAGTGCAGGGCATGGGTTAGGGTTCTTCCCTCACCCCAGGTGGGGCAGCATGGCCCTGGGGGCGCAGACTGTAGGCGTGCTTGCCCGAGCTCCGTGCTGTCACCGAGCTTGCGCTCCAGGGCATCCCAGGAGCCCTGAGGGGCACACACATATCTGCCCCTGCCTGTGAACCTGGGGGGTGCGGATGGCACCGTGGCAAGATGTACACCTCCTAGAATTTCCCGGAGCCCTGAGGGGCACACACATATCTGCCCCTGCCTGTGAACCTGGGAGGTGCGGATGGCGCCGTGGCAAGATGTACACCTCCTAGAATTTCCCGGAGCCCTGAGGGGCACACACATATCTGCCCCTGCCTGTGAACCTGGGAGGTGAGGATGGTGCCGTGGCAAGATGTACACCTCCTAGAATTTTAGTCTGTGCACGTCATAGTCAGTTGTTTTAAGAATCGCGTGTCCCAACGAACAGGGAAGATCGTCCGCATTTTAGAGGCTGTCCAGCCGGGCTTTATTTTCTGTCTCTGTGAGTATATGCACAGAATTGGAGTCAGACTTATAAAGCTACTTGATTGGCGCAAGGTGAGCACTTTTCCATGTTATGAGAAATTTGGAGGATAACGATTTTTCACCTTGGCGTAACATTCCAGCATTTGACTGTGTCATAATTTACAGAAACTTTTCCTGTTTTCTGGCACCTTGAAGCATTTTTGCTGTGGAAGAGAGGAGCGGGCTTGTTGAAGGGAAGGAAGCTGTGGCATGTGCTTGTTTTCAAAGTGATTCCCAGAGAGTCTGGATTGGAAAATCTCTTAATGATGGACCAAGTTGTATAGATTTTAGTTGAAAGGGCTCGCCAAGAATCCCAACCCTGAGTCCGGTCTGTGACCCTGTTTGAAGGCACAGGAAGTGTGATTTAATGCTTAGTCTTGTTTTGAAGCATTGCTGCTGTTAAGTCACTTGTGTTGTGTCTGACTCTGTGCGACCCCATAGATGGCAGCCCACTAGGCTCCTCTGTCCCTGGGATTCTCCAGGCAGGAATACTGGAGTGGGTTGCCATTTACTTGCCAAAAAAGAAGAAAGAAAGAGTTTTTTCAAATCTTTACTTGAAACAGAGATGTATTTTTTTCCCTCCAGTATCTGGCATCTTAAGGAGGCATTGCCCATTGTTTTCAGATTTACCCCATCAGTTTTCTGGGGTATCCCCCAGAGGTGTGGCTGGCACCCCAGGTATCCTCCATGCCTGGAAGCAAGCCGGGACCAGCTGTCTCCAGGATGAGCATCCTGCCTGGGGTCCCCACTCTGGTTCTTCTTGAAAAAGCCCATCTCGAGTTGATGAGGTTGAGGTAAACGCATCGGCTGCCTTTCTTGTTAGATAAAAAAGCTTGCTCTCCTCGCACGGGTAAAGCCTCTATTAGCGATTGCATGTTGTAATTCAGCTTGCCAGTAGCTGAACAGCGATGCGGATGACAACCCAGGCAGCTTATTCAGCCGGGCCACGGCTGAGCCCCTAACCGGTCTCATGTCTCCACACCCACCAGGCAGCAGCTCAGGGGGCACCGAGTGCCCTGCTGGCCCCGTTGGTGGTTGGTGTGGCTTCCTCTGAGGGTCTGGAGAAGCCCCGGCCGGCGCGCGACAGAACTGTGCCTGACACGCCGGGCCAGGGCACTCACGGGGGCGTGCACGGGCGGAGCTCTGGCATGTGGGGGACCCGGGAAGGTGGGACGGGGCCCCCCTTCCTCCCGTGGTGCAGCCACTCCGTTGAGCATCGTGTACAGCAGAGAGCTAAGTTCTTGACCTGCATATCTCCACCCGTCTTGTGATGATCCCGTGACTTTGATGCCACCTTTGAGGCCCAGAGGGCTTCCCTCCTAGCTCAGTTAGTAAAGAATCCGCCTGCAATATGGGAGATCTGGGTTTGATCCCTGGGTTGGGAAGATCCCCCTGGAGAAAGGAAAGGCTACCCATTCCAGTATTCTGGCCTGGAGAATTCCACGGACTGTATAGTCCATGGGGTTGCAAAGAATCGGACACAACTGAGTGACTTCCACTCTTTACTTTGAGCCAGAAAGGGTAGGAAACTTGCTTGAAAGAGATGAGCAGGGCTGGTCATCCTCAGGGCTGACTCTCCAGCCCTTTCTGAGCGAGTGAGGGGACACCTGATTACTCACAGTTCCTACAAGTCGAATGTACAAACCATCCGAGCCTGTGCCCCCCACCCCCTCCTTTATCCAAGAATTGAAAGAGATGAGCAGGGCTGGTCATCCTCAGGGCTGACTCTCCAGCCCTTTCTGAGCGAGTGAGGGGACACCTGATTACTCACAGTTCCTACAAGTCGAATGTACAAACCATCCGAGCCTGTGCCCCCCACCCCCTCCTTTATCCAAGAGAAGAAGGGTTTACGGATGCTGCCAGTGGCTGGAGGTCCTATGCTCTCTGTGAAGTTGCTTACCTCAGCAGAACTGTTGTAACAGCCTGTTTTCCTATGGAAATTTATTTAATCTGGTTGTTGCAGGATTAGGGAACAAATACCTTCTCCCTGCTGTTAGGTGAGCATAATTCTTCAATACTATTGACTGTATTCATAATATTTCAGGCTTCATCAAAGTTATAGCCATGGGGACTTCTAGTTATTGATATGAGTATCACAGTCTCCTCCTTAAAATTAATTCTCAGGTGGCTATTTGTCCCTTCCGAATTAAATTTCATACCTTAATGGCTTCCCCTTCCAGAATCCAGGCGTCCTTTCCACCTGTCTGGGGTCAGCACGTTCCTGGCCCTCCCAGGCTCTGTCCCAGCTCCCTGAACAACACTCATCTCCTTACACCAGTCCAGCCTGAGGCCTGGGGTTTCTTTGAGGAAATCAAGTCAGCACATTTTTATCTCGTCAGCGAAGCTGTGTGTCGCGTCTGGCCCTTGGAGGACGCCCAGGAATTGTTGAGGGTGTGACTTGCCGCAGGGACTCACGTTTTTTCTGGCTTTTGGGGCCTCTTGCTCCTCACTGGTGATCTGATCGGTGTTGATCGTGCAGAGAGGGTGGTCGAGAGCACAGATGCTTGGACTGGGGTGCTTTGCGGTCAGGCAGTGGTGGTTAACCTGGGTGTGCTGTTTGGGTAGCAATGAGGTTTTTTTCTAGTGCATGTGGGGGAAGAGAAAGATTTCCTTGCTGAAGCCAGGCACCTTTTTCAGCCCAGCTGTCTGCAGAAGGGTGGTGCTTTTTCTGCCGGTTAAGTGAGTTTCAGGTGCAGAGTCTGTGCATTGATGGGGACAAATGAGTGACAGGCCTGGGTGGCTGACAGTGTGGTATCTTCAGTGGATCATTGAGAGTCTTGATTCTTGAAGTTCCGTGTGCAGTCAGGTCACATGGAGGGCTCGGGAAAGCAGAGTTACTACTTCTGCAGGTCTGGAGCAGGCCAGAGAGCGTGCTGCTGACAAGTTTCCAGAGGATGCTGGCTTGCGGGTCCGCACTTTGAGAAGCAAGGTCAGGGAGGGGAAGGCAGCCCAGCAGTAGACTGCGCACCTTCCCTGGGCATCGCTCTCAGTCAGTGGAGGAGATGTCCTCTCATCCTCCCCTGTGGGGGACCGGTGGGGGCCGGCAGCCCTGGCCATTGCTTCTGGTGGCTCAGCTTAAACACAGTGGAGGAGGGACTGAAGCCCAGGTTTGAATGGGTTCAAGTCCACGTTCACTTTGCCTCCACGATGATGCTGATTATGGTGCCCTGCAAGGAACGTGGTGGTTGGAGGATGGGCATTGCCAAGGGTGGGCCTTCCCCTTTGGCTTATGGTAAAGAATCCACCTGCAGTGCCAGAGACAGAAGTGACATGGGTCCGATTCCTGGAAGATCCCCTGGAGGAGGGCATGGCAACCCACTCCAGTATTCTTGCCTGGAGAATTCCATGGACAGAGGAGCCTGGCGGGTTCCAAGAAGTTGGAAAAGACTTGGCGACTAAACCACATGCTCCTTAGTCCCTGAGGACTAAGTCCCGTCGAGGTTCCCTGGACTTCCCCTTCCTGTCTCGCGATGGTGGATTTTCAGGGAAATCTTCTGTATGTTTCTGTGAGATTCTTCCATATTCACTTGTTGTGATGATTTGGCAGGTGAAACATCCTTGTGTTTGTTCTTTTGCTGCTAAAAGGGCGTTTCCCTAAGAAGGAGAGTGATCTGTTATTAGCAGCTTAAGAGGGCTGTTGGGGGCCCTGGAGGAAGTGACTCAGGAGGGAGCTTCGGCCTCCACGGAGGAGCCTGGAGGCCTGTTTACTGCCGCCTCTGTTTTTTGATCCCGTCGAGGTTCCCTGGACTTCCCCTTCCTGTCTCGCGATGGTGGATTTTCAGGGAAATCTTCTGTATGTTTCTGTGAGATTCTTCCATATTCACTTGTTGTGATGATTTGGCAGGTGAAACATCCTTGTGTTTGTTCTTTTGCTGCTAAAAGGGCGTTTCCCTAAGAAGGAGAGTGATCTGTTATTAGCAGCTTAAGAGGGCTGTTGGGGGCCCTGGAGGAAGTGACTCAGGAGGGAGCTTCGGCCTCCACGGAGGAGCCTGGAGGCCTGTTTACTGCCGCCTCTGTTTTTTGTCCAAAGCTGGCTTTTTATTTTGTTAAGACTGAAATCCCTTATTCTGCATCCTTTTTTTCCCTGTGGGCCTTGCAGGTGTTTATCATTGGTGACACTGGGGCT
>SJYC01092243.1:0-20456 GCA_006408675.1 Madoqua kirkii | reverse complement strand
CACATATCTGCCCCTGCCTGTGAACCTGGGAGGTGAGGATGGTGCCGTGGCAAGATGTACACCTCCTAGAATTTTAGTCTGTGCACGTCATAGTCAGTTGTTTTAAGAATCGCGTGTCCCAACGAACAGGGAAGATCGTCCGCATTTTAGAGGCTGTCCAGCCGGGCTTTATTTTCTGTCTCTGTGAGTATATGCACAGAATTGGAGTCAGACTTATAAAGCTACTTGATTGGCGCAAGGTGAGCACTTTTCCATGTTATGAGAAATTTGGAGGATAACGATTTTTCACCTTGGCGTAACATTCCAGCATTTGACTGTGTCATAATTTACAGAAACTTTTCCTGTTTTCTGGCACCTTGAAGCATTTTTGCTGTGGAAGAGAGGAGCGGGCTTGTTGAAGGGAAGGAAGCTGTGGCATGTGCTTGTTTTCAAAGTGATTCCCAGAGAGTCTGGATTGGAAAATCTCTTAATGATGGACCAAGTTGTATAGATTTTAGTTGAAAGGGCTCGCCAAGAATCCCAACCCTGAGTCCGGTCTGTGACCCTGTTTGAAGGCACAGGAAGTGTGATTTAATGCTTAGTCTTGTTTTGAAGCATTGCTGCTGTTAAGTCACTTGTGTTGTGTCTGACTCTGTGCGACCCCATAGATGGCAGCCCACTAGGCTCCTCTGTCCCTGGGATTCTCCAGGCAGGAATACTGGAGTGGGTTGCCATTTACTTGCCAAAAAAGAAGAAAGAAAGAGTTTTTTCAAATCTTTACTTGAAACAGAGATGTATTTTTTTCCCTCCAGTATCTGGCATCTTAAGGAGGCATTGCCCATTGTTTTCAGATTTACCCCATCAGTTTTCTGGGGTATCCCCCAGAGGTGTGGCTGGCACCCCAGGTATCCTCCATGCCTGGAAGCAAGCCGGGACCAGCTGTCTCCAGGATGAGCATCCTGCCTGGGGTCCCCACTCTGGTTCTTCTTGAAAAAGCCCATCTCGAGTTGATGAGGTTGAGGTAAACGCATCGGCTGCCTTTCTTGTTAGATAAAAAAGCTTGCCCTCCTCGCACGGGTAAAGCCTCTATTAGCGATTGCATGTTGTAATTCAGCTTGCCAGTAGCTGAACAGCGATGCGGATGACAACCCAGGCAGCTTATTCAGCCGGGCCACGGCTGAGCCCCTAACCGGTCTCATGTCTCCACACCCACCAGGCAGCAGCTCAGGGGGCACCGAGTGCCCTGCTGGCCCCGTTGGTGGTTGGTGTGGTTTCCTCTGAGGGTCTGGAGAAGCCCCGGCCGGCGCGCGACAGAACTGTGCCTGACACGCCGGGCCAGGGCACTCACGGGGGCGTGCACGGGCGGAGCTCTGGCATGTGGGGGACCCGGGAAGGTGGGACGGGGCCCCCCTTCCTCCCGTGGTGCAGCCACTCCGTTGAGCATCGTGTACAGCAGAGAGCTAAGTTCTTGACCTGCATATCTCCACCCGTCTTGTGATGATCCCGTGACTTTGATGCCACCTTTGAGGCCCAGAGGGCTTCCCTCCTAGCTCAGTTAGTAAAGAATCCGCCTGCAATATGGGAGATCTGGGTTTGATCCCTGGGTTGGGAAGATCCCCCTGGAGAAAGGAAAGGCTACCCATTCCAGTATTCTGGCCTGGAGAATTCCACGGACTGTATAGTCCATGGGGTTGCAAAGAATCGGACACAACTGAGTGACTTCCACTCTTTACTTTGAGCCAGAAAGGGTAGGAAACTTGCTTGAAAGAGATGAGCAGGGCTGGTCATCCTCAGGGCTGACTCTCCAGCCCTTTCTGAGCGAGTGAGGGGACACCTGATTACTCACAGTTCCTACAAGTCGAATGTACAAACCATCCGAGCCTGTGCCCCCCACCCCCTCCTTTATCCAAGAGAAGAAGGGTTTACGGATGCTGCCAGTGGCTGGAGGTCCTATGCTCTCTGTGAAGTTGCTTACCTCAGCAGAACTGTTGTAACAGCCTGTTTTCCTATGGAAATTTATTTAATCTGGTTGTTGCAGGATTAGGGAACAAATACCTTCTCCCTGCTGTTAGGTGAGCATAATTCTTCAATACTATTGACTGTATTCATAATATTTCAGGCTTCATCAAAGTTATAGCCATGGGGACTTCTAGTTATTGATATGAGTATCACAGTCTCCTCCTTAAAATTAATTCTCAGGTGGCTATTTGTCCCTTCCGAATTAAATTTCATACCTTAATGGCTTCCCCTTCCAGAATCCAGGCGTCCTTTCCACCTGTCTGGGGTCAGCACGTTCCTGGCCCTCCCAGGCTCTGTCCCAGCTCCCTGAACAACACTCATCTCCTTACACCAGTCCAGCCTGAGGCCTGGGGTTTCTTTGAGGAAATCAAGTCATGCACATTTTTATCTCGTCAGCGAAGCTGTGTGTCGCGTCTGGCCCTTGGAGGACGCCCAGGAATTGTTGAGGGTGTGACTTGCCGCAGGGACTCACGTTTTTTCTGGCTTTTGGGGCCTCTTGCTCCTCACTGGTGATCTGATCGGTGTTGATCGTGCAGAGAGGGTGGTCGAGAGCACAGATGCTTGGACTGGGGTGCTTTGCGGTCAGGCAGTGGTGGTTAACCTGGGTGTGCTGTTTGGGTAGCAATGAGGTTTTTTTCTAGTGCATGTGGGGGAAGAGAAAGATTTCCTTGCTGAAGCCAGGCACCTTTTTCAGCCCAGCTGTCTGCAGAAGGGTGGTGCTTTTTCTGCCGGTTAAGTGAGTTTCAGGTGCAGAGTCTGTGCATTGATGGGGACAAATGAGTGACAGGTCTGGGTGGCTGACAGTGTGGTATCTTCAGTGGATCATTGAGAGTCTTGATTCTTGAAGTTCCGTGTGCAGTCAGGTCACATGGAGGGCTCGGGAAAGCAGAGTTACTACTTCTGCAGGTCTGGAGCAGGCCAGAGAGCGTGCTGCTGACAAGTTTCCAGAGGATGCTGGCTTGCGGGTCCGCACTTTGAGAAGCAAGGTCAGGGAGGGGAAGGCAGCCCAGCAGTAGACTGCGCACCTTCCCTGGGCATCGCTCTCAGTCAGTGGAGGAGATGTCCTCTCATCCTCCCCTGTGGGGGACCGGTGGGGGCCGGCAGCCCTGGCCATTGCTTCTGGTGGCTCAGCTTAAACACAGTGGAGGAGGGACTGAAGCCCAGGTTTGAATGGGTTCAAGTCCACGTTCACTTTGCCTCCACGATGATGCTGATTATGGTGCCCTGCAAGGAACGTGGTGGTTGGAGGATGGGCATTGCCAAGGGTGGGCCTTCCCCTTTGGCTTATGGTAAAGAATCCACCTGCAGTGCCAGAGACAGAAGTGACATGGGTCCGATTCCTGGAAGATCCCCTGGAGGAGGGCATGGCAACCCACTCCAGTATTCTTGCCTGGAGAATTCCATGGACAGAGGAGCCTGGCGGGTTCCAAGAAGTTGGAAAAGACTTGGCGACTAAACCACATGCTCCTTAGTCCCTGAGGACTAAGTCCCGTCGAGGTTCCCTGGACTTCCCCTTCCTGTCTCGCGATGGTGGATTTTCAGGGAAATCTTCTGTATGTTTCTGTGAGATTCTTCCATATTCACTTGTTGTGATGATTTGGCAGGTGAAACATCCTTGTGTTTGTTCTTTTGCTGCTAAAAGGGCGTTTCCCTAAGAAGGAGAGTGATCTGTTATTAGCAGCTTAAGAGGGCTGTTGGGGGCCCTGGAGGAAGTGACTCAGGAGGGAGCTTCGGCCTCCACGGAGGAGCCTGGAGGCCTGTTTACTGCCGCCTCTGTTTTTTGTCCAAAGCTGGCTTTTTATTTTGTTAAGACTGAAATCCCTTATTCTGCATCCTTTTTTTCCCTGTGGGCCTTGCAGGTGTTTATCATTGGTGACACTGGGGCTAGTTTTAACTACTGATTTGGTCCTGTCTCTTGGTTTCTCAGCGTTCAAGCAAACCCCTGTCCCCTGCTTCCCACCCCCGGCCCAACAACATTCCGGATTCTTTGAGGCCTAAGTGATTGAGTTTGGCAAAGCCGATCAGGCTTAGTTATTTTTAAAATCCAGGGTTCAGGGTTCTGATCGGTGCTTAGCCGCGTAATTCCTCCGCTCTGTTAAGTACCTTGCTCTGGGAAGGACCGTGCGCCCTGCAGATGTTTGTCTCCAGTCTCTGCAGCATCTGTGATTGTCCTGGGCGTCTGAGCAGCGGGCCCCCCCCCGTGCCACGTCCTTCCCGGAGCTCTGGGCCTCTGAGGGCCAGGGGGGCACTTTCACTCTCCTGTTTTCTGGTCTGGGAAGCCTGCACACGGGGCTGCGGGGATGACCTGTCCAGGGGCAGGGTTGGCATTGTGGTGGGTCCAGTCCCTCCCCTGTTTCTGTGCCCGTGACTGACCCAGGCCAGGAGGGGCTTACTTGCACCTGGGAGCTAAGGAGGGGAGGAGCAAAGACACCAGCGCCAGCAGAAGAGGTCTCTTAAGGGACCCTTTGAGTAGCCAGCCAAATAGCTGTCTGTGTGCGAGGTTGGGACATTTTCCATAGAGAGCAGACTAAATATAGGCTGGAGGGTGGGGCCCAGGGCCTGAGCTGGGTGGGGGGCCGCTGTCATCGCTCCCGAGTTGTTTCTTCCACTGGTAATCGGAACTCGCCACCAGCCCGAACAGGTGGCCACCCTGAGCTCTCCGGGAACAGCTTGGTGTGTTTGTTTAACCAGGGGCTCATTTGCAATTTTCACACTTCTCTTGCTGTTTGATTCGGATTGTCTTTTTTTGGGCTGCAGTGTTGGAGTATTTGTGCAGTGTTTCTACACAAGCAACTGTGTAATCTTAAAAACTGCTCACGCTGTCTGCTTGTCATTAGCAGCAGGCTTCGAAGCTGCCTTTTATTTATTTATTTATTTTTTTGAAAGGGTGGGAAACACTTTTCATGGTTCTGGGAGAAGAATTCCAAATAATTACCGGCCATGTTCACAAACGATTTATGTTTGGTCTTAGAAATGTCAACATCCAGCAGGCTCTTGCAAATAGAACCATGTTGCTTTCCAGCTTAGCACACAAGGCTCCTGTTAACAGATTCTCAGATAATAGTCTTAAAGAGGGTACAGGATCTTTTAGGAAGTGGGTTTAGCCTTAATTCAGTGCATTTTTAGTTAATATGGACACGCTCTACCAGGTCTCCTGAGGATACTTGAAGGAGTTGGAAAATTTTTTTGCATGAGTGCCTGCAGCAAAGCAAGGCACCCCTTAGCTTCCTGAGTTTATTCCTTCACCTTCTCCATGTGACTGCTGCTGCAGCAAGAGTTGATATTATAGATGCAGTGACTACGGGCACGCTTTTGTAATGAGATAAATAGAAGTGGGTCTGGAGAGAGCGGGGAAGGCAGTGGCACCCCACCCCAGTGCTCTTGCCTGGAAAATCCAATGGACGGAGGAGCCTGGTGGGCTGCAGTCCATGGGCTAGGGAAGAGTGGGGCACGACTGAGCGACTTCACTTTCACTTTTCACATTCATGCATTGGAGAAGGAAATGGCAACCCACTCCAGTGTTCTTGCCTGGAGAATCCCAGGGACGGGGGAGCCTGGTGGGCTGCCGTCTATGGGGTCGCACAGAGTCAGAGACGACTGATGTGATTTAGCAGCAGCAGCAGCAGCTGGAGAGAGTGGAGTGGGCTGAAACTCTGCTGTTTGTGTTTCCAGGGATCCTTGTCTGGAGGGGAAGATTGGCCCATTTTCCAGGGAGGGCACTTCCGTGGGCCAGCCTGCCTGCCCGCCCTGCCCTCCGCTGCAGTTTCTACGGATCTGGGCGCTGCCGTGAGCAGTGCCTCAGTCTCCTCCTGTCCCGACTCCGCTCCTGTTAGTTCAGGCTGGTGAACCTGGTCTCAGACAAACAAACAGTTGTTTCAGTTTTACTCTGGACCGTCAAGCTTGGATCTCCGATTTTCTGTATATTATTGTACCATTAGGAATTTAGGGGTTGGAGGTATTGAGACCACTTTAGATGCAGTCGCTTTTTGGGACTCTATTTTGGGGGAGGTGGGGAGCATAGAACGTAGATCTAGAAGGATGCCCAGGTCCTAAGGGAGGGTGTTTTCACAAACTGACCGCGTGGGTACGTCCCGCATCCAGATCAGAACAGCGAGGTTGGCCAGTGCGGGGCGAGACCCCTTGTGTTGTGTGTGGTTGGAGCTGGCTGCTGCCGCTTGCTCGTCTACTCTCCCAGCGATGGGCATCTGGGCGGCGTCCTGTTCGGGGCTGTGGGAACAGGCCTGCCTATTAGGGCGCCTAATGCAGGCCACCTCTGGTGCCCCAGTTCCTGGTGGTGAGGGGTGGTTAGTGTCCTGTCAGCCCTCCCCCAGGTCAGCGAAGCTGCTCCCGAACCCGTCTGTCGGCGGCCCTGTCTGCAGGGACCTTTCCTTGCCGTGCAGGGTTTACACCGCAGACCCTCAGGATGGAGGCTGCCTCCGGCCTGCCTCCCTGCCTTGCCTTCTTTCCAGCTATTTGTCCAGAAACAGTCAAGTGCCTGATACGTTTCCGGCACTGTCTCAGACATTAGATTTTAGAGTTAGGGTATCTATGGGCTCTTCATTCCGGTTAGTGGAATAATTGCAGCTTTATACATGGAGTGGTCAGGGTACAGCTCTTTAGCAGGAAATGGTTTCCTTGAAAATGCGGAGCCACCCCTGGGGTCCCCACGCCTCTCCTGGGCTCTTGCTTGACCTCAGTGGTTAGTGGGGGCTCTCTTGGCTGAGTCCAGACCTCCCCTCCTGCCCCGGAGTCCATCTCACACCCCTGTTCCCGCTTGTCCATGTTGCTGTCTGAAAGGAAATGCCTTCTGCAGCTTTGGGTTCAGACTGACCTGCGGTCTGAATGATTACATATTGGCCTCATCAGTCTCTGCTGTTTGTGCCAATTATGTGGAGACACAAAAGGGAAAATAGCTACGTGTTGCCAGCTCTCTGTTACTCTCAAGGGGTTTTCTTTGTTCCTCTGACTGTGTCCTGGGAGCTGTCCTGTACTGACTCCCCCCCCACCCCAAAAAAAAAGGCCACACTCGACCCAGGAAGCATGTAAGGACACCGGGGCTGGAGAGAGAGGGGCATGTGCCTTGAGAAGTCTCCAGTGGCAGTACCAAGGCAAATATTTATTTTGAGGGATGGGGGCTGGGAGAGCCGGGCTTCCCCTCACTTTGTTCAGCAAGCGTGGGAAGCGGCCCGTGTGAGGAGTCTGGGTGGTGAGATGCTATCGCGTGCGGACCGTGGGCGGGGCGCTTTCTTTTGCTCCTGGGGTGCAGGCAGACGGGGGCCCCCAGAGTGCCTCTCCCAGGGCAGTGGGGACTAGCCCAGGAGGCCATACCGGTCCAGACTGGGATAGACAGATGGGGACAGAGGGGTTCCCAGACAGGGAGGCTGGTGGGACAGGGCAGAGGGCTGAGGCTCTCTGGGAGGCTGGGTTGTAGGAATGGACCATCCAGAACCCCATCTCCGCTGCTGGCAGGGACCTGGGGAGGGCGGGCGGATGGAGAAGAGCCTCGTGAGCCCCAGAGAGCAGGCTGGGAGCGCTTTTATGTATTGGGCTGTGGGAAAATACTGATTATGGATTTCTGTTTGGACAGGGCGGGAGGTGGTGATGCACGGGTCTTGCTGGGCAGAACAGAGATGCTGCGGTGGCCGCGGTGGTGGTAGGGGAATGGCCAGCAGGTTCAGAACTGGGCTCTGTGAGGGAAGGTGGGGGCCAGGGTGGGGGAGCAAGGAGGGAAACAGAGATGCGCCCCTTGAAGAGGCAGGTGCAGGCGAGAAGGGGCCTACGACTCACCAGGTGGAGGGAGCGAAGTCTGACCCTGGGAACGCAGGAGCGGGACCGTGTGGGGGCAGGAGGGCTCCCCCTCCAGATGCCCTGAAGGGCCCGAAGTTTGGACGGGAGGAAGTTTGGACGGGAGGCGTGCTCAGCTACCAGGGGCGGTTCCCCAGACACTGGGATTTGGAGAGGAAGCATGCAGCCCCTGCAGGGGGGGCTCCGATGGATGGTTTTGGGAGTCACCCTGCCTGTCACCCTGGCGGGGGGCCGGCATCTGGATCTCACTGGCTGCCAGTTCCCCCTCTGCAGATTCCTCGGTGGGTGTCAGGGGCACGACAGCCCCTGGGGAGTGTCTCTAGCCAGGGGCTGAATTGTTTCCCGTGGGAGGGGGACCTGTGCGATTGAGCCTGGGCCATGGTGGCCCCTCAGGTCCTGTTCACCCCACCTGTTAGTCTTCTGGACAGGTGTCCCTGGCCCAGAGCGCAGGTCTCGTGGCACTCTGCTGGTGCCTGTCTCCACCTCTGACTTGGCCTGTTGGGTGTTTATCTTCTCACTTGGTGGCTCGAGTCCACAGATGGGCAGAAGCCACGTGCTGGCAGTGCAGAGGTAAGCAGGCCACTTGCTGTGAGTCAGAGCGGGCGTGGGCTTCAGGCCAGGTGTGCACTGGGCTGGGAAGGCTGGATGGGGCTCCTGGGGAAGTGAGGTCGCTCAGTCGTGTCTGACTCTTTGCAACCCCCTGGACTGTAGCCCACCAGACTCCTCTGTCTATGGGATTCTCCAGGCAAGAGTACTGGAATGGGTTGCCATTTCCTTCCCCAGGGTATCTTCCTGACCCAGTCATTGAACACAGGTCTCTTGCACTGTAGGCAGACTCTTTACCGTCTGAGCCACAAGGGAAGCCAGGAGCTCCTGGAGGAAGCCCCATTTGAGCCCCAGAAGATGGGAAGCTCATGCCACTGTGAGTGGGGTGGAGTGGGGAGTGGTCATTGATAGGACACCTTGATCTCTTACCTCCCAAGGAAACTTTGGAAAACTCATCTCTGTCCAAAGGAATATCCGTCTTCACACAAAAACTATTTTTTTCCCCCACTTAAAAAAGTTTACCAGTTTTACCCTGGTTTCTCAATTTGGACCTGCTTTTCTGATCATCTTATACTGGGGCATAAGAAAATTATGCATCTCTTTCTGCCTACTGCCTAAATCTAGAGTTGCCCCCTCAAGCATCCCAAGCCCCAAGTGCTTTTGCTCAGCTGGCTTGGCAGGAGAATCTTGCAGTGGGGGGCAGTTGGGTCACGTGCTTCTAAGGGTCGTGGGGATCCTGCCTGGCCGGCGAGCGGGGTCTGGACGTGTGGGAGTGCTGCTTTTCTGAGAATGGCTCAGAGTTCTAGACTTTGATTTCAGAGCCTGGTTTTTGTTTTTTTTTTCCCTATAGTTTGAACTTCTGCTTCTGGTGAGGTGTGCAGGTTGAGGGGGGTCACACTCAGGATTTTCAGTTTCTAGATCACCTTCTTGGATATTAAAGACTCTCTGGGTGGTCTGGAAGGGTGGGACCTTGCACGCACTGCTGGAGACACCCAGGCACTGGGTGTCAGGGCATGGCAAGGGAGACCCTGTACCTGAGTCTGCGGAGCCCTTACCCACTGGGTGGGCTGTGGGCACCCACTCTGGGTGTCTGTGTCCCATAGCCTGGGGTCTGGGATTTGTGTGAACAAGACGTTTGCTATTAAGAGAGATGAAAGTCATGTCTACAAGTCAGGGAGGATCTCTTTTGCTCAACTATTGTGTTGAAAAATTGCAAACATATGGAAGAGTTGAAAGAATGTTCAGGGTGAAGTCTTACATTCCCATTGCTTTGCTTCTCTGCTTGCGTTGTATATCTCTCCATCCAGAGCATGACCGTTCAGCTGGCATTTGTAACAGAATGCAGAGCTTTCCTAGGCAAGGTCCATGTTGGTTTGGAATCGGAGGATTTCTGGAAGCGGCACCATCCTGATGTCGTGGTGTCAGATTCTAGGTGCGGTGCAGACCTAGCAGGAACAAGGTGCTTATTACTTGTGCATCAGATACGAAATCCCTTGGACTGCAAGGAGATCCAGCCAGTCCACCCTAAAGAAAATCAGCCCTGACTATTCACTGGAAGGACTGATGCTGAAGCTCTAATACTTTGGCCACCTGATGCGAAGAGCTGACTCACTGGAAAAACCCTGATGCTGGGAAAGATTGAGGGCAGGAGGAGAAGGGGATGACAGAGGGTGAGCTGGTTGGATGGCATCACCAACCTGATGGACATGAGTCTGAGCAAGCTGCAGGGTATAGTGAAGGACAGGGAGGCCTGGCGCGCTGCGGTCCAAGTTGTCGCAAAGATCAGACATGACTGAGCGACTGGACAACAGCGACAAAATGCGAAGGATCTTCTGCTGGAGCAGTTGGCTTGACTTGTGATTTGGAAGCGTCATTTTTGCTGTTAATCTTTTTCTATTTTAATTTATTTTTTGTTTTATTGAAGTATAGTTGATGTAGAGTGTTGTCTTAATTTCAGGTATACAGCACAGTGGTTCATTTACACATATGTATGTATGTATGTATGTATGTAATCTCTTTCATATCTTTTTTCCTTATGGATTATTAGGGAATATTGAATGTAGTTCCCTGTGCTATACAGTGGTTCCTTGTTGGTTGTCTGCTTTATGTAGAGTTAAACTCTGCACAATCTCTGCAGTCTCTGTTGTTAATCTTGATACAGTTCAGCCTTGAACCCAAAGGGAAACTTCAGGTTGAGCTCTGACTTGAATCCTGTGGCCGGCCACGTTGTGTTTGGGAGGGCAGCCCCTCTTTGGGCCGTGCTGGTTCTGGCTGCGGGGACGGCCTGCCATCCTCTGTGTCCAGGGCTTTGGTTTCGCAGCAGCCCGCGTGTTGCTGTGGAGCACAGGCATCTTCTTGCTTGATCCTGTTGCAACGTGATCACTTCCTGGACACAGAATGGCTTTCTGCAGGGTCATCTGGAGGTGTGCAGGGGGCAGCAAGGGGAACCCCGTCCGTGAGGATGACCTCCCGCATCTCTCTCTCGTTCCAGACTTGGCCGGGAGAGTGAAAGCAGGTGTGGAGTGTCCCTAATCAGAGGGCACACCAGCGTCACTGTGAACACACGGTCAGTGCTGCAGGTGTGTGCGTGTGCGTGTGCGTGTGCGTGTGTGTGGCCTGTGTGCTGGGTGTCTAGTTCAGCTCTCATCACCTCTCCGCTGCAAGAGTTCCGGGGACATCCCAGGCTGAACTGGGAGCTGAATGGCCCTGTGGTTCCTGACTTAGCAGTGTTAATTACAGTGTTAATTACGGAACCTGATTAGGCCCCCAAGTTCCCGTTCCCCAGACTGGGCCCACGTGGGGCGTGTCTTCTGGGCTGCCCTTGAGCCAGCGATGACCTCACAGAGGGCCAGCCATCCCAGCCTCCTCCTTCTCCTCCTTGTCTGACCCCCTGCAGCTCTCTCCACATCCTGCCCAGAGCTGGCCTGTGACCACGCCGCCTTTCCAGGAATTGAGTCAGCGTATTCTGTCCCTGCATCGTCTCTCAGCATCTCTCTCCCACCTCTTTTTTTTTTTTTTCCTTTTTGGATGTGCTGTGAGGCTTGTGGTGGGATCACAGTTCCCTGACCAGGGACGGATCTCAGGGCCTCGATAGTGAGAGCACGGAGTCCTAACCTCTGGACCCCCAGGGAAGTCCCTCTTGCCGTCTTCCCCACGGCCGTTGTCTGCACAGCACAGACTTATTCCAGAATGCCCCCAGGTTGGACCTGCTGGTCAGACTTTGTTCTCCTCTGACTTGGGCTTTCAGGCCGTCTTAGCCCACCGCTCTGTCATTGCTTCCAAACCAGACTTCCACATGCTGAGCCTGTGGGGTCTCAAATACCCAGCCAGAGCCGTGGCCTTTAATCTCCACTTTGTCAGCCTCAACTTCTCAAAGTCCGGGCGGCTTCTTGGGGAGGGAGCTCACTGCAGGATGCACCCGAGTGGCCACCTGTTCACGTGTTGCTCGTCTGGGTGGGGGTGGCCTTCCACACCCCCTGAGTGTCCGCCCTTTCCTCCCCCTTCTCGTGCTCACGGGATCCGTCTCTCCCTGCAAAGTGGGAGGAAGCTTAATAGTCCATCATGTCACCTGCTGATGGGATGGGGGTCCTCTTGGTCTAACAGTTTAGGTTAAAAAGAAGGCTCAGTCTCCCTCACGCATTTTCACAGTGGAAGGAGATTTCAGATGTCCTGCTTGTCCATGTCAACAACGGGCTACCAGAATTCTCCTTGTGGCTTGACTCCCTCTACATGTTAAAAAGCCACTTGTAGGGGCTTCCCTGGTGGCTCGGTGGTAAAGAATCCACCTGCCAATGCAGGAGAGCTGGATTCGATCCCTGGTCCAGGAAGATCCCACGTGCCACGGAGCACCCACGCCCATGTGCGACAGCCGCTGATCCTGTGCTCTAGGGCCTGAGAGACACAGCTGGAGGGCAGCCTCCACTTAACACGGCCAGAGAAAGCCTGCCCCAGCAATGTGGACCCTGTGCAACCGGAAGCAGACACATGGATAAAATTACGCGTAAAAAAATGCCACTTGCTTGTGTGACTTTACCTTAAACCCCAGGGACCTGGGGAGGTCACCCCACTCGCCCTTGTAGCCAAGCCCCCTGTTGGTCCCCCCTCCCCTGCTCCCGGGATGCCTCTCGCATAGAAACATAATGCGATTTATAATTACATTTGTGAGTGTGGTGTTTGTGTGGGTGTGTTAGGGTGTCTTTTCCCGAGAGGACAGGAGCATGTGGTCCAGTTCTGTTTTATTCCCAGAGCCACCCCTGGCCGCCGTGGCGATCGCTGGTTAAACACAAGGACTGTCTAAACTGGCATTCGTGTCCTGAAGCCTTGGGACAGGACTCTCCAGACTGCTGTGACCACACGTTGATTCTTTAGCCAACGCTGCCTGGGAATCCTGTAGGAAGATACTGTGTACAAGCCAGTTGCAGCGAACTTTTCCAGAAACTTGTGTCTGGAAGATCCATTTTCCATGGTTACTGTTATGTTGGCTGTTGTTACGTAACTCCTTTTAGATTCAGATACAGGGATATTTTTTTTTAAGCCTGGGTTCCATATTGGGGAAAAAAAAAAAAAGAAGAAACAACCCATGACTTGAAGAGTGATGACTTTGAGATTGCCTTTTTGGAGCTTTCCGGAAATGAAACTTTTCATCAGAAACTTAAGTTTATTTGACTGTGAGTTTCTCCCTAGGCTTGAAGATGTCTCGTTGCCGGGACTGCTCTTGGTTAGGAGCCGGGAGGAGCTGCGTCCACGCGAGTGGGGTCCCCGAGACTCGAAGCCTCTCGAAGGCCCAGGGCCTACTCGTGTTTTCTGTGACTGAAACCCACGGGGTTCTCTTTCTGCCGCTCTCACTGTGCAGAGAGGGGCAGGGAACGGGGCTGGCGGCCGGCCTGGGCGCAGTGGACAGAGACCCCCACCAGCCCCGGCCATCAGCTCACTTTGTCTCCTCGCTCTTTGCTCTGTGTGTTACGATCCCTGCTCTTTAGGTTCCGGCCCTTCCTCTGAGTTTGGAAGGGAGCAGCATCCTGCTGAGTCTTCTCCTAAAGCACCCCCTCCTCTGGCAGCCAGGCCATGCTTGTGCTGGGCCAACCCCTTTGGAGCCGAGCCCTTCCCCAGAACTTCCTGCTCTTCCATCGGGGGACCGTTTGTGATCACTCGTGGTCCTCTCTGGGCCCGGCTCCTGTGCCTGGAAAGCTTCCCTGGGCCGGGAGGAGGCAGCTGTCTGGGATCTGTCACTTGGATGGTGGACGGCCAGGCTCACACCCAGGCCAGCTGGCCTGGAGTCCGCACCCCTCCACCCCCACCTCACCCTGCCCCAGTGGCTCCATTTCAGATTCGAGTTATGGATTAGTTTTGGGAGGACAGAGGACATCAACAGGTACTTAAAAACACCCTGCACAGCGAGGACGCTCGGGAGAAGCTGGCCTGGGGCGGTGGATGCCCAGCGGGCGTCCAGGTGGAGGGGTCTGGCTCAGCCCGTGGGCCTGGGGCACAGCTCTGCTCCAGCATAGCTTTGCCTTGTAAGGGACACCATTGCCCTTGACAGCCGTGCCTGCTCTGGATTCCAGAAATTTTATGAAACATTCATGAGCACCCTCCTGGCTTCTCCTCTTTCCCTTCCTTAATAAAATCCATCCCAGCACCAGCTGTTTATTGCATGGGGAACTCCCCCCCACAGTTGAGGACTTAACATGCAGTGTATCCTTTAGGATAGAGGTGCTCCAACCTCCCATTTATAGGCCAGGAGCCTGAGGCCTGGGGTTTAAAGCTTTGCCCCAAATCCATCCACACCTAAAGGTGGCTGAGTCCAGATTTGAACTTGGGACTCATACGCTAACATGACCTGCTCCCTCCTTTTACGATTTTTTTGTTAAAAAAGTTTTTTTAAACTAATTAATTAGGTTGTGCCAGGTCTTATTTGCACACACAGAATCTTTAGCGCAACACCAAACTCTTAGTTGCGGCCTGTGGGATCTAGTTCCCTGACCAGGGATTGAGGCCTGGCCCCCTGCATTGAGAGTCCAGTGTCTTAGCCACTGGAGCAGCTCAGGGAGGTTCTGGGATGTTTTAATGATGCAGAAAGGAAACCTCTCAGACCTGCCCAGGTTCTGTAGAGGGCTGGGAGTTCCCCGTGGTCTGTGCGCTTCTCCTGAAAGTGGCTGCAGAGGACATCGCACCTGCCAGCCTGCTTTACCCCTTTGCTATGCTTGGTGGCATGGACCATGCTGGGAGGACACAGCTCCCGCTGGCGGCCTGTGGTGACAAGTTCCCAGGTGGGAGGAGGGAGAGATTCCAAACAGCATGGTTATGAAAATTCCACCGGAGTAAACGAGATCTGAGACACCTTGATTCCAGGCTCTTAAATTTAAGGCACACGAATTATGTGCCATTTAACAGTAAAGATGCTAGCAAGCCGTTCACCTTGTTGCTCAGTTGCTCGTCGTGCCCATCTCTGCAGTCTCTTGGACTGCAGCACGCCAGGCTTACCTGTCTTTCCCTATCTCCTAGAATTTGCTCAAACTCATGTCCATTGAGTCAGTGATTCTGTCTAACCATCTCATTCTCTGTTGTCCCCTTCTCCTCCTACCTTCAGTCTTTCCCAGCATCAGGGTCTTTTCCAATGAGTCAGTTCTTCGCAGCAGGTGGGTCAAAGTATTGGAGCTTCAGCTTCAGTATCATTCCTTAGATTGAACACTCAGGACTGATTTCCTTTAGGGTTGACTGGTTTGATCTCCTTGCAATCCAAGGGACTCTCAAGAGTCTTCTCCAACACCACAGTTCAAAAGCATCAGTTCTTCAGCGCTCAGCCTTCTTTGTGGTCCAGCTCTCACATCTGTACATGACTGCTGGAAAAACCATAGCTTTGACTAGACGGACCTTTGTCGGCAGTTCCTTTTCTTTATGTGCCGATAGAAGTTGCTCTTCCTCTGAGCTATAGTTAAGTTAATAGGGAGGAACTGATGCCCCCCAAAGTCAGTGTGATTGGCCTGAAGTCACGCAGAGCCAGGTTGCAGAGCCGGACGTGGCCAAGTCCATTGCTCGTCTGGTGCTGGTCTGGGAGAGCGGGGCCACATTTCTGGGTGGGCCTCGCCCGGAGTGTGCCTTCCACCGCGGGCATGGTCAGTGGCTCAGATGGCTCCGTCTCTGTTTCCCAGCGTGGTGCTGGGGACAGAGGAGGGAGGAGGCTCTCCCGGGCTTGTCCAGTGCTTGCCTCTGCCAGGCGGGCGGTTCTCTGAGCTCCGTCCAGTGTGCTCTGTCCGCAGCATCCCTTCCAAGGCGTTGGGTGCCGGTCTGTGTTCTTGTTTGGTTCTAGGCCAGACTCGCCTGCAGGCGTGGCTAAATCCCGCTTCCCCATCTGCGCTGGGGGCAGACTGGGGCGGGGCAGTGGGCAGGGGCTCCTGGTGCTGGGGAAGGAGAGGGAAGCAGGGTGGAGGCCGCGCCCCGTCCTTCTGACATCCCTGGGAAGGCGCTGGCGGGGAGGGGAGCGCGGTTCTGCTGCTGAGAGTCCCCACCTGCCTGGGCAGCACTTTCCTTGGGCCCGTGTGCCCCGTGGATGGAGCAGTTGCTCTCAGAGGTGGATTTCATGGCTGCAGTGCTCTTTGGGCACTCCTTCTGCTTCACAGCGTTGTGGACCTACGGTTTCTGTAAGAGAAACTGCACAGGCAGTTCCTTTTCTTTATGTGCCGATAGAAGTTGCTCTTCCTCTGAGCTATAGTTAAGTTAATAGGGAGGAACTGATGCCCCCCAAAGTCAGTGTGATTGGCCTGAAGTCACGCAGAGCCAGGTTGCAGAGCCGGACGTGGCCAAGTCCATTGCTCGTCTGGTGCTGGTCTGGGAGAGCGGGGCCACATTTCTGGGTGGGCCTCGCCCGGAGTGTGCCTTCCACCGCGGGCATGGTCAGTGGCTCAGATGGCTCCGTCTCTGTTTCCCAGCGTGGTGCTGGGGACAGAGGAGGGAGGAGGCTCTCCCGGGCTTGTCCAGTGCTTGCCTCTGCCAGGCGGGCGGTTCTCTGAGCTCCGTCCAGTGTGCTCTGTCCGCAGCATCCCTTCCAAGGCGTTGGGTGTCGGTCTGTGTTCTTGTTTGGTTCTAGGCCAGACTCGCCTGCAGGCGTGGCTAAATCCCGCTTCCCCATCTGCGCTGGGGGCAGACTGGGGCGGGGCGGTGGGCAGGGGCTCCTGGTGCTGGGGAAGGAGAGGGAAGCAGGGTGGAGGCCGCGCCCCGTCCTTCTGACATCCCTGGGAAGGCGCTGGCGGGGAGGGGAGCGCGGTTCTGCTGCTGAGAGTCCCCACCTGCCTGGGCAGCACTTTCCTTGGGCCCGTGTGCCCCGTGGATGGAGCAGTTGCTCTCAGAGGTGGATTTCATGGCTGCAGTGCTCTTTGGGCACTCCTTCTGCTTCACAGCGTTGTGGACCTACGGTTTCTGTAAGAGAAACTGCACACCAGAAGGTTTCCACTTGAGGGGTGTTGGCAGACCACCCCGGAACCACCTTCAAGATGCTGGGTGTTCTCACCTCCCGAGGCGTTGCCCCAGCTGACCCCCTCCCCCGGCCCCGTCTGCTCACGCGGATCACCTGTCACTGTGGATTCGTTTGCACTTTCTGATTTAGCAGAAATGGAATCATGCCTAGTGGACCCTTTCTTCACCCAGCTTCCTTCACTCAGCGTCAGGATTTTGAGATCCGTCCAGTGTATCCATCACTTGGTCCTTTTTTTTTTTTAATTGCTGAATTGTATTCTATGGTGTGCGCTCACCTCAGCTTATCCTCTTGTTGGATCTTGATGGAGCTGTTTCCAGAGCTTGACTCTTACAAATAAGGTGATGTGAACACTCACGTATGCTTCTTCCTAGGAGCACACGTGTTCGTTTCTCTTGGGTAAATACCTAGCGGGGGAGTGGCTGGGAGATTCGGTGGGTGCGTAGTTTAACTTTAAAAACGCTGCCAAGGTTCCCCAGATCAGCTGCTGGCTTCTGCCCTTGCGCTGGGAGTCAGCGCGTGTGTCCTCCGGGGGTCAGGTTGGTGGGCTCTTTGAGGACTGCACCTGTCCTTAAGGAAGACGATGTCTTCTGGGTTGAGAGGTATCTCGGACTTTGTGAGCCCTGACCTCCGTTTCTCTCCAAAATCCGAATGCGTAGCTAAGATCTGTGGTGCTGAAGGAAGGGAGGGGGCACATTTAGCCCCCAGAGGACATTTGGCAATGTCTGCAGGACTACTTTGGGTGGTTCCCACTTTGAGGAGGCAGGTGTGAGTGTCGTCTGGTGGGTGGTGACCTGGGGTGGCAGCACAGGGTGGCTAGAAGCTCAGTCGTGCTGGGCTGAGGGCCGCCGGCCCGGCCTCTGTGGTCCCTGTCCAGCTCCAGGCGTCGATGCACAGCTCTGTTCTAGCCAAGGGTCACCCTGGCACACACTGCTTTTTCAGGCAGGCATGCCCGGTGGGGTGCATGGACCTGCGGGCTCACTGGGATCAAGCACTGTACAGCTGGGGAGGCTGGCCTCCCCACCCCACAACGATGACCCTCTCCGGATGGGGTCGGGGACCTGCCAGCGCCCGCCAGGAAGCCTCCTCCCCGAAGTCTTCTAGGAAACTGGCTCCCAGTGAGGATGTTCCCGTCTCTCCTGCCCCTCCTCCAACTGCTTGAGTAGGCAGATCCATCCAGCGCTTTATGACTAACCCCCTGGCAGCCCGCTCTCAGGGCGGGCTTAACGAACTCCTTTGATTATTAACCTTTGCTTGGCTCAGGGAAATTACCCTCTTGTCCTCTGGCCAAGAGTAAACCTCCTGGAAACTTCGCTATGTGAATCTTTTTGACAACTCTGCGTTCTGGAGAGTTCCCTCGGCAGTTCTTTTCCTTGGAAGGGTGGGGAGAAGACTCCGTGTACTTTCCTCCAGTCATGGATTTAGCTCCTGTGAAGCTTCTGCAGATGTGTTCTTGGTGGGGCTCCGTGTGTGTGTGTGTGTGTGTGTGTGTGTGTGTGTGTGTGTGTGTGTGTGTGTGTGTGTTGTCTATTCAACGACACTTCCTTCTGACAGCAAAGTGCTGTGCGCTGACTTACCTGTTTGGGAGTTCTGGTGTTATTTATTCTTTTTTTTTTTTTACTTTGGAGGGATAATAGCAAGGATGAGAAACACCTTTTTTTTTTTTTTTTTTTTTTTTGGACACAGAAGTAAGAAAATCATCCCTGCACTTCCTTCCCCATTCCTGCCTCATTTTCTCTGTTGGGAAGTGTATGCTGTGTGCCCATAACTGGACTGAGATCTCTGAACTGGAAGTTGACCCTGACCTCTGAATTGGAAGTTGACCTTGACTTCTGACCTGGAAGCAGACCCTGACGACTCTGAGGGCATGTCCCACCACTGCCCAGCAGCCTCATGACCCCTCGAGGGCCACGTTGAACTTCTGCACCAGCCAGAGGACCTTTGGCCTCTTTCTCCAGGAAATGAAAAGATTCACGAGTGAGAATATTATCAAGTGCCTGGGATGTTGGCAGCAGCGGCGCTGTCTGCTCCACAGAGCAGGGGCCCTGGCTGGCCTGCGCCCCTCTGTGGAGCTGGGGTTCTGGTCCCTGAGCGGTGTCTGGAGTCCTACCTTCCGTGTCTGCTCAGGGTCGTTTCACAGGCCAGGCCTTGTCGGGTTAGGCCACGTCCCTCCAAGTCTGGTTTACAGCCTCCTTAAGCCTGTTTTTGCTTTTCTAGTTCAAAACGTGGTTTCATGAGCTTCTCCTTGACACCAGACTGTCGTAAAGGGTTGAGATCGTGAAACTGGATGACACAGCCTCGGTGATCTGTGCCCTGCCCAGGGGCCTCATCACTGGTTCAGGAGCTGCTGTGTTGCTCCTGCAGGTTTGTAAGGTGTGCCCACCTTTCCCCACGTTGCCCTGCCCCTTCTCTCTTTCCTCCCCGCACCTGTCCTGGCTGGTTGGACCCAGCTTGGGGCCTGGCCGTAGGGCTGGAGGCCTGAGGGCAGAGGCCCTATGGTGGCAGGAGGCCTAGGGTCACGCGGACTGCGGGTGAGCCCCGGGCCCACCCAGAGGCGCTGGGCCTGGAGCTGGGGTCACGCGGACTGCGGGTGAGCCCCGGGCCCACCCAGAGGCCCTGGACCTGGAGCTGGGGGTGGGCCTGGGATGCTGCTTCTTTGACAGGTTCCCAGGGTGCCCCTGCCACCGCCGGATGGCACTCCGGGCGCCGCTGCTGCACGTGACCCAGTCCTGGTGTCGAGATACCAGGCGCAGCGAGTCCCCATGGCCCCGGGCCTCGTAGGTGGGCGGGGACCCCAGCGGAGTCAAGAAGCAAACCAGTGTGGATGTGTTGTCATGGGACATCCTGAGTTTGCACGCTGTCACCGGCCTCTCTTAGTTAAAAAGCGGAAAGGCCCAACAACATAATGACTCCCCGCCCCACCCCACGCGTTAAACCTGCTGGAGAATTACTGAGCTGTTCCATATAAATGAGGACTTCATAGCTTTCAGGTTTTCACAGTGTGATGACCCCGGGCGGCTGCCGAGATGCGTTCGGGTCCGCTCACAGGCAGTGCTGTCTCCAGATCTCTGATGAGTAGGCAGTCAACATGTATTTATACTGACGTGGTGAGGAGGGCGGCCCTTCCCATACTCCCTCGATGCGGGCCGGCCTCTCGGCCTCTCTCCTGCTTCTGCGCTCAGATGGCCCAGGAACTTCGATGTGGTAATTCGTGTTTGACAGCTTAGCTCACCCATAAATAGATTTCCAAAACAAATCTGGCCAGGCCTTGCCCTGCTTAAAAGCCTTTAATGGCTCACCAGGGCTTTCAGAATGAAGGCGGAATTCCTGGCCTCACCCCACCCTGAGCCTTTTTAGAACAAGTCTCAGGGTAGGTGAAGAAAGGAAGCCAGAGTTGCGCCTCTTAGCATCCGGGGCCCTTGGCCACGGGCCTGCCCGGTCTGGCCCCTCCGCGGGTACGTCCGGGTTCTGGCCCCAGGCAGGCGTGCCTTCCCTTTCCGTAACCTGGTTGACGTCCTCACTGTTTAGCTCCTGTCACTGTTCCCCGGAGGGTATTCGGATGTCTCCTGGCTGTGGCACCAGGCAGGCAGCCTGTGCTCTGAGCCCTGATCATGCCCACCCTCCCCCCCGACATCTCTCC
>SJYC01092241.1:0-13750 GCA_006408675.1 Madoqua kirkii | reverse complement strand
GCTGTGCGCCCCCCTGCCCTCCGTTCCGGGAGACTCGCTCATCACACAAAGCGGGAAACTTAAGATCTACAGGAGAGCCTGCCCAGCAAGGCTCTGCTCCCTGATTGGGAGGGGGAGGGTCTGGGAGTGCGGGTGCACATCCAGGAGAATGATGGGGGAGGGCCTCTTTAGGGCTCAGGTTTCTTCTTGGGGCGATTCTTAGATAGTGCCTGCTAGCTAGGTATTACATTCTCGTTAAGCTAATCCGTGTGCAAATCCTAGGTGAGATGTCTCCATTGCAAAATACGATTTTTTTTTAAAATTTAAATAAATGTCTTGAAAATGTGTTCCTCCTGAGTCCACACAGTGTGAATGTCATTTAAAAATGTCAGGGTTCCCTTTCTTAAGGTGATGAGCGGGGGCGGCTGTGAAATTTAGTAAAGAAAATTGAGACTGATCGCTTTAATGGTCTCTGACTCTGTTTTGGGGGTGGTAACTGTTGAAGTTAATTCTCTTTTCGTGTTGATGTCTGCTTTGAAACTGGAGATGTTGATGTGGTCTTAAGGGAATGTCTCCATCACGAGAGAGGGTACTGGTTTATGAAGTGGGTAGGCTTTGTGGGTGTTCTATCCGATGGCTGTTTTTCAAAGTCAAGGCCACTCATCCACGGATCCAGAGGCGTGGGATGTTCCCGTCGATGCAAACCTGGGGAGCAGCTGTGACGGGCATCCTCAGAGCGGCCCCATGGGAAGACCTTCGCCGCAGCACAGATGTCCTGGCCTGTCTCCTCCCAGGGGAGGCTCTGCGTGGCTGTTGCCTCTGTTTATCATTCATCTCTGTTTACTTGGAGGCTGGGAGTTAGATTTTTATTTTTTGCAGCAAGAAAATCATTTGAAAATGTGGAAGATCACCCTTGTAATCCTAGGATGGAAAATGATTTACATTGCACAAAAGCATTTCGTGAATAATTTATGGTAACAAGGAATGAATTCTTTGGAGAAGAAAAAAACACCTTTAAACACCTTTTAAAAAACACATACCTACCAGCAGTAGCAGCTTGGCAAGGTTGTTGTACATAAATTAAAGTCAAAAGGAGGTGCATTACAGGGTGTGAATTACGGGGACGACTCCAGGAAGTTCACCACCGTCCTGTGGTTGGAAATTGGAGGCCCTTGATGCTTCTTTGGGTTGAGAAAAGTGATGCCACGCAAGACACCTGAAAAGGAAGGGACCGCTGTCTTCCTCGCAGATTGTGGGTGAGCCTGGATGAGTTCTGGTAGCGTTTATCCCAGAACTGTGCAGTCAGACTTCCACTGATGGGATGAAACTGTGGAACCGATGGAAGAGTGAGATGTTTTGGGAAGGGTTCCTCTCCACACTTTTGGGATGATGGTGGTCTTGTCTTGTTTTTCGTCTGAAATGAAAATACCGTCAGGCTGGAGCCTTCCGTGAAACCGTATCAGCCTGGGTCTCCTGCACTGCGGGCAGGTTCTCTACCGTCCGAGCTGCCAGGGAAGCAGGGGAGGGAAAGCCGTCGTGCTTCTGTGCCGGCAGTGATCCGCAGGAAGTGGTGGGGGATGGGAAACTGCAAGATCCCCACGAAACTGGCCGTGGGGGACAGTGTGTGATTTTAGGAGGAGGATCTGGTTTGTCCAGCCGCTGGCCAGGCACGATTATCAGTGTGGAGGTCTGGCCTGGGACGCTTTTAAACCTACTCAAGTCTGGAAGTTAACAGTAAGTGGGGAGAATGCCTGAAAAATAGCCGTCTTGTTAGCTTTATTCTTCACGTATTTTTCAGACTTGGTTTATTTGTTCTTTTGGCCGTGCTGTTCGGCATGTGGGCTCGTAGTTCCCTGAGTAAATGTTGAATCTTCACTCCCTGCGGCGGAAGCCCGGAGTCCAGCGGAACCCATTGACCGCTAGGCAGTCCCCATCCTGTTATTTTTAAATAGACCAGTAAGTAGACTATTTAGACATATGTAATCTGTGTTCATTGTAGGGTTATTCAAAGTAAGGACGGGGCGGGGGGTTGGGGGGAAGTCCGTAAGCAGGCGCTTCAGGATGCCGTGTTCAGGTGTTTTCATGTACGTTTCAGATGGTCTTTGCTTCCACTCACATCTTAGAACAGAGGCTCTTCCAGTGTTTAGAGCCTCACACCCTGCTTTTAATATCTGGCGATAAAACTTAGACTGTCCTTCCCCGATTGCATGGGTTATCACCCTTTCAAGTGAACGGACGTTTCAGAATTAGCCTCAGATTGTTGGGTTTTGAAGTTGCTTCTTAGTTTTTACTGTTCTGAACAATGCAATAAAGGACGTTTTCTTAATAACAGCACTGAGCATTTATTTCTCTGCGATGTCGTCTTCTATGGGTAATTGTTGTATCAAAGTGGTTTTTTCTTTAATGAAAATAATGTATTGTTGCACTGATTCCAGAAAGGATACATTTGTACCAATGTATCCTCTGACTTCCGAGCAACGCACTCTAGAGGGAGGAGGCGGAAAGCAGGGGCCTTTGCCAGCCCAGTGGCTGGACCGAGACTGTCCTTTCGCTCAGCAGGCCCCAGGGACAGATGGCCACCTCCACACACAGGTCGTTCCACTGGTGTTTTGTGATTTCTTCGGCTTCATAAAGAATCTGTCTGCCCATGCAAGAGACCTAAGAGACCTGGGTTTGATCGCTGGGTCAGGAAGATCCTCTGGAGCAGCAAATGACAACCTGCTCTGGTACTCTTGCCTAGAAAAGTCCATGGACAGAGGAGCCTGGCGGGCTACAGTCCATGGGCAGCAAAGAGGTGGACACGACTGAGCGACTGAGCGTGCACTCAGTTAGCTATGGATATCATAATTATATCCCTGATTAATTATGGATTCGTGCAGTAACGGCACTGATTACCGACTTCTGCTTCCCACGTGAGAGTGGGATGGGGAATCAGAGCGGCTGGGAGCTGGCTGCAGAGACTTGGTTGACTGGGTTTGATCGCTGGATCAGGAAGATCCTCTGGAGCAGCAAATGACAACCTGCTCTGGTACTCTTGCCTAGAAAAGTCCATGGACAGAGGAGCCTGGCGGGCTACAGTCCATGGGCAGCAAAGAGGTGGACACGACTGAGCGACTGAGCGTGCACTCAGTTAGCTATGGATATCATAATTATATCCCTGATTAATTATGGATTCGTGCAGTAACGGCACTGATTACCGACTTCTGCTTCCCACGTGAGAGTGGGATGGGGAATCAGAGCGGCTGGGAGCTGGCTGCAGAGACTTGGTTGAGACTGTCCTTGCTGTGCAGCTGGCGACCCTGTCGTCTCCCCCAGCTTGCCTCTCACAGGAGCCTTGGGAGCGCGCCTCTCCGTCCTCTGAGAGCTTCGGTGTATGCAGGCCCCTTGTGTGTGACGAGCAGTTTCGATCGCCGCTGGTCTCTCGGTGACTTGACTGTCGTCTGCGTTTTCCTGGTCTCTTCCTCGTTGGCCGCGCCGCTGGTTTCCAAGCCCCCTTGCTCGGGAATCTGACTCGGTGTGGGGAGTGGCTCCAGGCGCCGCCTTCGGGGCCTGGTGAGGTTTCTAGCCGGGTTCTGAGAAAGGCCCTCTGTTGCGTGTCATAGTTAGAGCCCTGGTCCTTTTATGTCGTGGGAAGCAATTGTTGTAAGTCCTCTCGGGGGACCGCGTGTTTCTGTACCATATGCTGGAGCTGGCTCTGTGCTGGTGGTTGTAATAGCTGCAATTTAGTGGGCATCTACTGTGTGCCAAGAATTCTATGTACACTGGCTGCCTATTATAACAATCCATAAAATCCCTGCTATCATGGCAGGTAAGGATTAAGAGACTCAGAGAAGACTCATGTCACGTCAGGTTCTACAGATGGTCGATGGAGAAACCGGGCTTGGTATCTGGGTGTGCCTGACCCCAGAGCCCACGGGGTCCACTGCAGATGGTACCCGTGGGACCCAGGGCAGAGATGGCACAGCCAGCATCCCACTCGGCAGCTCCGGGCAGTGGGCGCCTTAAGTTTGAGAGCTTGAGTTGAGCCCTCCTGTCCGAGGGCTGGAAGGGAATGCTGACACTCCGCATTCAGCTTGTTCCCATTATTGTGCTAACCCGTCTCCACCTGGGATCCCCTGTGTGAGGCACTCAGGTTTTCTCTCTGTCCAGTCATTTATCACTTCTCTCTGAAGTGGGCAGAGCTGGAAGCCTTGAAGTTTTTGTCGGAGAAAGAGTGTGAGCCGTAAAGTACCTCTGACATAAATCTCACTGAAGTACTACTGAGGCTTCCCTAGTGGCTCAGAAGGGAAAGAATCTTCCTGCAGTGCAGGAGACACAGGTTCAGTCCCTGGGTTGGAAAGATCCCTGGAGTAAAGTACCTCTGACATAAATCTCACTGAAGTACTACTGAGGCTTCCCTAGTGGCTCAGAAGGGAAAGAATCTTCCTGCAGTGCAGGAGACACAGGTTCAGTCCCTGGGTTGGAAAGATCCCCTGGAGAAGGAAGTGGCAGCCCACTCCAGTATTCTTGGCCTGGGGAATTCCACGGACAGAGGGCTTGGTAAACTACAGTCCAGGGGGTCACAGAGTTGGACATGAAGTGCTACTGGAGGGGGGTGTCCAGAAGATGCAGGTCCATCTGGAAGACGCAGTAGCATCTGAAAGATGCAGTTGTGGGCCAAATTGCCGCCAGGTTACCGAGCTGTCTGCAGTGAGTGTGGCTGGTTCTCAGAGTTGGTCTATCAGTCTTCACGATCAAGGTCTTCTGCAAAGTTACGTTGTGCTTTACTGCATGGAGCGAGTCGTTGCCAGGACTCTGACGGGGCCCCTCGTGATCTTGGTATTAGTTTCCTGGTGTTGCGGTGACAAGTCACCCCTAACTTAATGACTTGACCACACAGGTTTCTCCCTTACAGTTCTGGAAGTTGGAAGTCCCAGATTAAGGTGTCGGCAGGCTGTGCCCTGTCCGAAGGGTCTAAAGGAGATTTCGTTCCCTGGTCTCCAGCTCCTCCAGGCTGCCCGCACTGCTGGCTCCTGGCTCCTCCCTCCATCCTGGAAGCCAGCCGTGTAAAAACCTTCAGATCTCTCTCTGACCCCCTCTTCCGTCCTCACGTCACCTCTTCTCTCCCTTTGCCGAATCCTCAGGACCCTCATGGTTACTTTGGGCTCATCTGAGTAATTCAAAACAATTCCCTGCTGTACGATTCTTAATCACGTCTGCAGAGTCGCCCTGGCCCTGTCAGGTGACAGTCTCAGGATGTGGGCGTCTCTGGGGGCTGGGGGCGTTTTCCTACCCGCCACAGCCCCTGCTCTGTTTCCCACCAGGGTCAGCGTTCCTGCAGGTGATTCTTCCCCTGTCGTGCAGACGGGCATCGCTGGACTCAGCCCCCCTGGGGCTCTGCTGTTCACACAGGGTGGGCGGGGCCACTGGTGAGTGTCAGGCTTCCTGGCTCACGGCCAGCTTTCACTTCAGCTTTGGAGGCAGGGTTAGAAAACAAGCGTTCTGGGCAGCCGTGAGGACCTGTGAGCACGTGGGGGCCGCACACCTGGACTCAGCATGAAAGAGGCTGGTTTTGGAACCTGAACTTGTCGTCGTTGTCCAGACTGAAACCTCTGACTGTCCTGCACTCGCTGGGGGCTCCCCTTTTTGCTGGGGCGACAGCATTTGTCTTGCAGGGGCCTTGCCCCCCAGCTCCTCAGTGTGAAGAGACCCTCTTGTGAGCCCCTCCCCTGGTCCCTAGGGGCCAGGACTCTGGATGTGCTCCTGTCCCCTCCCCCACCCTTGCAGGAACATCTCTTATCCTTTGGGCCTCACCCCCAGGGGCTGTGTGTCTTCATCTCCTGGAGGGTCTTCTCTTCTCAAGTCCTGTTGCTGGTGAATGATCCTCTCCACTTGGCCACTTTCTGCTCTGAGATGCATAACAACTCCTTGACGTGTCTTCCTGGGTGGGACAGGGTTAGATCTGTCTCTTATACACATCTAAAGGAGATTTCGTTCCCTGGTCTCCAGCTCCTCCAGGCTGCCCGCACTGCTGGCTCCTGGCTCCTCCCTCCATCCTGGAAGCCAGCCGTGTAAAAACCTTCAGATCTCTCTCTGACCCCCTCTTCCGTCCTCACGTCACCTCTTCTCTCCCTTTGCCGAATCCTCAGGACCCTCATGGTTACTTTGGGCTCATCTGAGTAATTCAAAACAATTCCCTGCTGTACGATTCTTAATCACGTCTGCAGAGTCGCCCTGGCCCTGTCAGGTGACAGTCTCAGGATGTGGGCGTCTCTGGGGGCTGGGGGCGTTTTCCTACCCGCCACAGCCCCTGCTCTGTTTCCCACCAGGGTCAGCGTTCCTGCAGGTGATTCTTCCCCTGTCGTGCAGACGGGCATCGCTGGACTCAGCCCCCCTGGGGCTCTGCTGTTCACACAGGGTGGGCGGGGCCACTGGTGAGTGTCAGGCTTCCTGGCTCACGGCCAGCTTTCACTTCAGCTTTGGAGGCAGGGTTAGAAAACAAGCGTTCTGGGCAGCCGTGAGGACCTGTGAGCACGTGGGGGCCGCACACCTGGACTCAGCATGAAAGAGGCTGGTTTTGGAACCTGAACTTGTCGTCGTTGTCCAGACTGAAACCTCTGACTGTCCTGCACTCGCTGGGGGCTCCCCTTTTTGCTGGGGCGACAGCATTTGTCTTGCAGGGGCCTTGCCCCCCAGCTCCTCAGTGTGAAGAGACCCTCTTGTGAGCCCCTCCCCTGGTCCCTAGGGGCCAGGACTCTGGATGTGCTCCTGTCCCCTCCCCCACCCTTGCAGGAACATCTCTTATCCTTTGGGCCTCACCCCCAGGGGCTGTGTGTCTTCATCTCCTGGAGGGTCTTCTCTTCTCAAGTCCTGTTGCTGGTGAATGATCCTCTCCACTTGGCCACTTTCTGCTCTGAGATGCATAACAACTCCTTCACGTGTCTTCCTGGGTGGGACAGGGTTAGAGACCTTGGTTCCAGCAGGGGAGACCTAGGTCCTCTGCCCACCTTTGCCTCCAGGTAAGGTACGCAGGGGCCCTGACCCTGGGAAGTGGTACCTTGGGTACATTGCTCACCTGGCGGATGCTTGCCTGGGTTTTAGACTTTTCAACAGGAAGAGGGGAAAATGGAAAAGACAGAGCTGATCTCCAAGAGGAGAGTTTGCATGAATGGACCAATCCCTTTTCTGACTGTTGGTGTGTTACACGCTCAGTGTGGAAAATGGGGAAGTGATGAAGGAGGAGAAAAACGACCCATGACCCCTCTGTGCGGAGGCGGCTGCCGTTCCTCTGGGGACGTTTCCCTTTTCCCCGCCTTGGGGTTTGACAGGAGTTGGTATGTGTCGCCCGCATGGTGGCGTGTCCAGGAATCTTTGTTACGATGACATTTTGCCGTGTCCTCGCCTTTTCTAAAACAATCTTTTTCATGTTTGGGTGATATTTAAGTACATGGATGTGTTGGAATTGACTCATCCCAGAGTTCCTCCCAGAGAGCTGGGTTTGATCCCTGGTTTGGGAAGATCCCCTGGAGAAGGGAATGGCAATCACTCCAGTGTTCTTGCCTGGAGAATCCCATGGACAGAGGAGAGCCTGGTAGGCTACAGCCCACGGGGTCGCAGAGTCAGACACAGCTGAGCGACTTTCACTCACTCACTCACTCATCCCAAAGTAGCTTAAAAAAAAAGTTTCGAGTGTGTTAAGTGGAAAATGACAACAATTAATATTTTAAATCAGATAAAGAGAAACCCCGGAGCCCCTGCCTCTGCTTGCCTGCCTGTCTGTGGGGGCCCTGATGAGTGGACAGGGAACCGTGGTCCTCAGCGTGGCGTGTGGACGGCGGGCTCTGCCTGCCGCTCGGAGCGGTTCTGTTAGTTGACAAACACATGCCGCTTTCCTTGGTGCAATTTGGTCATCGGTGCTGCAGGTTGGTCATGGCGGAAATGGAGGTGGAGGGGCAGAGAAACATCTCGCTACTGATTTCAGAAAGGAGAACAAAACTGAACAAAAAATGTTTGTGAGGCACCCGTAGTGAGAATGCAGGCAGACGCACATGAGCAGTGAGTGAGCCCCAGAGGCAGGACTTCCCTGGTGCAGGAGCCCGGACTCTGCGCTCCCCGTGCAGAGGGCCCAGGTCTGACCCCTGGTCAGGGAATTGGACTCTGCATGCCGCAACTAAAGATCCTGCATGTGGCCACTACGACCTGGGCGCAGCCAAATAAAGAAATGTACATGAAAACGGCAGGCATCCTGCTCCAGTTGTTAAAACTCATCAGGCAGGCTTTGGTATATTTTTTTGGGTCTTTGTTCTTTTGTCTTTTGCTCGGAAGGGAAGCTTAGAGGATGGCCCTGGGAGGCTGGCACGGAGGCCGCTGTGGGACTTTCTCACGTGTGGGAACTGATCGGCCCCAATGATTCCGCCTCTCTACTCTTTTTAAAAATTAAAAAAATTTTTTTTAAAGGGTCTTGTTGAGTTTTGGTGTGCTGGGTCTCCGCCGCTGCACGCGGGCCTCCTCCGGTGTGGTGTGTGGTCTTCTCATCCCCGTGGCTTCTCTGGTTGCTGAGCGTGGTTTCCAGGGCGGGGCCTTCCGTGGTTGCAGCGTGGACTCTAGGGCACAGGCTCTCTGTGGTTGTGACGCACGGGCTTAGTTGCTCCAAGATACGTAGGCAAAGGAGAAGCTTATTGATACATGTGTGAAAGTGAAAGTTAGTCACTCAGTCATGTCTGTTTGGGACCCAATGGATGGTATAGCCCACCAGACTCCTCTGTCCATGGGATTCTCCAGGCAGGAATTCGGGAGTGGGTTGCCATCCCCTTCTCCAGGGGATCTTCCCGACCCAGGGATCGGACTCCAGTCTCCTGCATTGCAGGCGGATTCTTGACCCTTCTGAGCCACCAGGGAAGCCACATACCCACATGCGTATGAATTATGTTGTTCAGTCTCATCGTAGCCCACGCCCTCTGCAGATGGCCTCCTTAAACCCCGGGGGTGTGCTCTGCCTCCATTTCCTCATCTCAGGACACCAGGGACAGTGGTGTCACCTCCTTTGAGCAGTGTCCGTCAGGAAGTTCAAGTACAGTGACTGCAGACGTGTGTTCACTACAGCCCCCTACGCAGATCAGCCCACACACAGAAACAGCAGGCTCCTCTCTCTTTCACAGATGGCCAAGGCATTGTGTTTTTAACCTCATCCTGCCCTGTGTGGGGCTCCTCCAATGAGTTCTCAGCCGTAGTATTGACCTTTCTTACAAAATGGTGCCACGGAGCCCAGGAAGTGATGGCTGGGGGCCACGGCCAGCCTGCCGGGGCAGCTAGGAGGATGCTCTTCCCCCTGCAGGGAGCTCCTGCCCGCTTCCCCATCCTCCTGAGCTAGAATTCGGGAGATAGCCATCCATCTGAGCAGCTTTCCACAGCCAAGAGTTTTCTGGGGGAGCGGAGGTGCTGGCAGGGAGATGGGGAGGGTCTGGCACCTCCAGCGCTGCCCCGACGGTCCCTGCACACGCTGGGCTCTGGCTGAGCTGAGTGCAAGAAAGGAGGGACTGTCTGTGCGGAGCCAAGATCACTGAAGAGGCCCTGGGGGTCGCTGGTGCCGACCCTCATTATGTCCTCACTGCAGATGAAATGAGAACGTGACCGCCCCTTCCCCCGCGGGATGAATGGCTCTCAGAATAGCATCCTGGTCACGGAGATGCCACTTGAAACGGCCGTCTCTCCGCTTTATCCTCCCATCTCTCTGTTCTGCGCCGCGGGTAGGAGGTAGGTCATGGTGAAACGTGTCCTCAAAGACCCTGAGCTGGGGCTGCCGGGCTGTGGTGTGCTCACTGACTCAGAGCTGCGGTGCTTTCGTGAGTCCAGTTCTCCCAGGCCGGCCGCTTGCATTTCGGAAGAAAAGACTTAACCGCATCCTTGACCATACTTGCATTTTGCCTGATAAGAGAGCTGGGCTGCATGCGATGAACTTGCAGGCAAGTTTGCTGGGAGGACAGGACAGGACAGGACCTGGCGCCATGCATTCCTGCAGGCAGTAGATCCGCTTTCTGGAAGCTTCTTCCCATGGTGAACATGCATTTGGAGCCCAGGGCCCTGGCTGGGCTACTTTCTAGCTCTCCAGGATTTCTGGCTTTCAAGTCCTGTATGACTTAGACCCCTGCCTCACGCATGTTCCTTGCTTGTCTCCCGAGGACCCTCAGCTTTCAATTTTAGAGTTGTCATTCTAAAGCTCTTTGCATTTCCCATTGCTGTGACTTTCTTTTCTTTTTTTTTTTCCCCCATCTGGGACAATCCCCTTTTCCATTAGTGGAAAGCTTAATAATCCAAGGACAGATCAACTGTCCAGTTGCCTATGAAAACTATTTTCCTTCCCTCCATGGGGCTCCCCTGGTGGCTCAGTAAAGAATCTGCCTGCAATGTAGGAGACCCTGCTTCGATCCCTGGGTCAGGAAGACCCCCCGGAGAAGGGAATGGCTACCCACTCCAGCATCCTGGCCTGGAGAATTCCATGGACAGAGGAGCCTGGAGGGCTACAGTCCGTGGGGTCTGGAAGAGTTGGACACGACTGAGTGACTCTCGCTGTCATTACCCGCTGTGGGGAGGGGCTGTGTACCGCCTCTGTGGTGTCGTCTGGTTTGCTTATGGCACAGACACGTGGAGCCTGGCACGTGTGTGTGCACGAGTGTCCTTCAGGCGGGGCCTCGTGTCCCATCCTGCTTGTCCCCGTGCTGAGCACCTCGGTGCTTGTTGCGCGCAGAGCCCAGCACCTGTGTGTGTGGATGGGTGGTGGGAGCTGGGTCCCCGGAGAGGCAGGCTCTAGCCAGAATCTCACACAGAAGTGTTTAAACTGAGTGTGCAGTCACAGGCGTTGGACGGTCAACAGCGGATGACCAGGCGCAAGCTCAGCTTCCTGGAGCGAGTGTTTTCGGGCTAGATGGAGGCTACAGACAAACAGAGGTCACTGAAATGCCAGTAAAGTATGCAGCTAGGAGGAATGACAAGGGGAAGCACACAGCAGGGAAGGGGTGTGAGTTTGTGTGAGGTTCTTTTTTTTCTTCTCTTTTAGGTTGCTGAGTTGTGTCTGATTCTTGGCGACCCCGTGAACTAGACGGTCCGGGGAATTCCCCAGGCCTGAATACTGGAGTGGGGAGCCTTGAGGTGGGGGTGTTGAAGCTGTAGTGGCCTCAGGGAGGGCCTTGCTGAGTGGGACACTTGTCACAGCCCTGCGGGGAGGGCACATGGAGCTGTCCTTTTGGGGAGGGCAGAGCCGGGAGCGGGGCAGGCCCTTGACACTTTGGGGACACAGGAGGACAGAGGAGAGAGCCAGCAGAGCTCAGAGAAGCAATTTGGCCCAGACTCAGAGGGCCTGCGTGGACCAAATAGCAGCAGGGAGAGGAGGGTGTCTGGGCCTTGGGAGCGGGTAGCAGTGCAGGGACCCACGGCCTGGGGTCCAGCATCTCCCCTCTCCCCCCATTGCCTGCCATGAGTAAAACAGAAATCCTGGGAGCCTGCAGCCCTCCATGTGAACACTGTCACTTTGAGTCTAATTATCACTTCTAATATTAACAGTGCTGAACCTGTGGGAGCTTTCAAGTTCAAATGATTGACTCCTGAATCCAATCCAGTAATTATCTCAGCAATCGAGATACCACGGGCTGCAGGTCATGGATGGTTTAAGGCCAGAGTCACCTAGTGATTTGGGGCTTCGCTGCTGGAAATCACTTGCTTTTTTTTTTTTTTGGTTTTTCTCTTGCCCTCCTTTTTTTCCTTCATGGCTTTGTCAGCCACATTAAAAATGTTGTGCCTCCATCATTGGAAAAGCTAGCGTGCTTTCCCCTGAAGGACAGGCTTGAAGGCTTTTTCTAATGTATTGCACCAGCCACACGGAGTGGCTTCAGGTTAGCTCTTAATTCATATTTTCTGCAGCTGCTAATATGCCCGGTAGTCATAATTGTTGCACATTTGAGATAAAAGCTAAACCTCGGCTTATCCCCTGGCTCCCAGGAGAAATTCAGAGGACAGCTACGAAGCCTGATCCATATTGTGATGTTGTTGAAAAGAAAATGCGGTTATAAGCTTATTCGGAGTCTCTGAGTGTTTCTGGTTGTGCAGACTGGGTGTTCGTGACTTATAGTGTAAAATCTGAATTTCCAGGGCAGGGACCAGAGCGGTTTCTGGCTGACACACACCATGCCTGTGATGGGCCAGCATCTTATTTTTATGTCTTAAGCGCCATTTGGTCCCAGAATGCATCGGATGGCACACACAGTGGCTGTCCCAGGATGTGCCAACCGCATTCCCAGGCTTTGGAGGAAAAACCCCAGCTGGTGTGTGTGCATGTGTATATGTGCATTATGTGTGCATGTGTGTGTAAATGTGCTCACATGTGCACATGGGTGTGTATTTGTACATGTGTGTGCATGTTGCACGCACACATGTTATATGTGTACACGTGTTATGTGTGTACATTATATGTGTATTTGTGTTCACACGTGTACATCAGTGCATACACATCTGTGTGTTTGTGCATGTGCACATGTGTGTATGTGTGTACATGTGTTGTGTGTATACGTGTGTGTGTACACATATATGTGTATGTGTGTGTGCTTGCACACTGCAGCATGGAGGATAGGGGCTTGCTCCTAGCCCAGGATCCTCTTCTCTGGAAAGTTCTCCCTGCACAGGTCTGTGCCCCTCGCTGGCACCGCGGCCTGTGCCTGGAGCAGACTAACACACGTGATCCCTCCACGCGGGAGCTGCCCTCCGCCCCTCTGGTTCAAACCGAAGCATCTCAGGTCATCAGTCCCTCCCCACCTCCTCACCTTTGGGTGAGTTTGCCTTGTGGAGGACATTTTTGAAGTGTGTCATGCGGGAAGCACTGGACAGGGAATACCAGTAGGGGAGAGTCAGATTACCGTATGGAAAAAAGTAAGAGGAAAGATGTTTTTAAAACACACTGTTGCTTTATTATAGCATTTTAACACCATTTAAAAAGTCAGTGGACACTGGTTTTTGACCCTGCTGTTTCTTAAAAAAAATTTATTTGGCTGCATCGATTCTTAATTGCAGTATGCAGGGCCTTTAAAGTTGTGACATGTGGGATCTGGCTCCCTGATTGGGCACACAGAGTCCTAACCATTGGACCAACCAGGAAGTCCTTACTGCTAGCAAGGACATTATAGCATTTTAAACTTTTTTTTTCCCTAGTGGGAAGCAGAAAGAATAAGTTGGTGAGGTCTCATCAACCACTTATTAAAGTGTGCGTTTTGCATTTGTGTATGGTTCACAGAGAAGGAGGAGCTGCGTTTTTATGTGCCCGCTTTCCGAGATTGTGAGAAAGCACAGCGAATCTTCTCATGCACACCTGCCTTTTCCTCCTCGACTCTGCTGACTTCCCTTGTCTGGAAGGCCCCGGGCGGCATTGCAGCCGTGGGTGTGCAAACACCTGGCCACATCTCATAACTTACGCTTTGCGTAGCTTCTCCTTGGAGAAAGTGTTAGGAATGTTCCCACTGTGGCCTTGGTTTTGCTTAAAGAGGTTAGTGTTGAGAACGCGGAGCACAGAACTGCTTTGGAATCTTAAGCTGCGCAGTGCATCTGCTTTGTTAGGGGCCTTGTTAATTTAACCCCATGCTCTTGAGATATGAGGATGGGTCTTATCCCTGCCCAGGGCTGCCTGGGGAGGGCCTTCTGGCTGAGTTGAAGGACGCTGGCCTCCTGCCTCCACCTCTAGGTGCTTTTCAGGATCCGCGCTGGCTCCACTATGAGTAGGTATTTTTCATGTTGAACCTACTTTTTTTTTTTT